>JAQBSW010008992.1:0-31089 GCA_029291075.1 Eudiplozoon nipponicum
GTTGCTCTTCAGTTAAATACCTTGGTCATATACTTTCCAAAGACGGAATTAAGCCTTTGGAAGATAAGGTCCAAGCCATTAAGGACGTAACTGAACCCAGAACCGTACGCCAGTTGCGAAGGTTCTTGGGCATGATCAGCTATTATCGTCGATTCATTCCAGGTCTAGCCGGAATTCTTGGATCGTTAACAAGCCATCTCACTCTTGAAAAGAGCACGATCAAGAAGTCTTGGCCTATCATCTTGAGTCAAGAAGACCGAGAAAATTTCCAAAAGGCCAAGGATATGTTAAGTGACGTAACCACATTAGCACCTGTAGATTGGGAAAAACCTTTCGAACTAATCACTGATGCCTCAGATGTTGCATTAGGGGCAGTGCTACAGCAAAGAGATCGGGACGTAGTAAAACCGATTGGGTTTTATAGCCGTAAGCTTACTGATCGAGAAAAACGTTATGATACGTTTGGCAAAGAGCTTCTAGCCGTGTATGCCGCAGTGTTACACTTCGAGCATTACTTAGATGGTCACAAGTTTAAGTTATTGACCGATCATAAGCCATTGATCAGCATACTTGGTAAAACAGCTAGGCTTAATTACTCTCGTAGAGTAAATTCCCAAATAACACGGTTAGCAGAGTTCGATTTCACTGTGTCTCATATTGCTGGTAAAGAGAATGTGGTAGCAGATGCACTAAGCCGACCGAATGAAGCTGATGTCGATACGATATTTCAAGGTCCTTTGAAAAGTTTAGATGAATCAATGTATGATTTCGTTAGTCAAATCGAAGAAGCGCAAGGACTGGATCCCTTTACATTGGTGTTGTCCAAAAGACCAGGATATGTGCGTAAGCTCATAAGTGGCAAGTGGTTGTTATGCGAAACATCTAGAAGTCAACCACGACCATATGTGCCATTGGAGTTACGGGCCAAGATTATCCAAGTATTACATAACATGGGTCATCCATCCATTAAAGCCACCATTCGATTAATCAACGACAGATACGTATGGCCGCACATGTCTAAAGATATACGGGTATGGGTAAGAGCCTGTGCCAAGTGTCAAACGTGTAAGGTGTGGAGACATACCAGAACCGAGATAAAGAACATTGGAATACCAAATGGACGGTTCAGACACGTACACATAGACATTGTTGAGATGCCTGAAGTAAACGGAAACAAATACTTGCTGACTATGGTAGATAGATTTAGTCGTCAATTTGAAGTGGCGATTTTAAAAGACATGACAGCGCAAGAAGTTTTGTTCGCGTTTCTACATAATTGGATATCGCGTTATGGTGTTCCGGAAAAGGTCACTAGTGATCGCGGTAGTCAATTTATGTCAGAGCTTTTCGTAAGATCTCTCAACGTCATGGGAATCACTATAATTCATACTAGCGCGTATAACCCACGAGCAAATGGGATGGTAGAAAGGCTACATCGTGAACTGAAAGCTGCATTAAGGTGTACTAGTGGAACAAGCTGGATACACGATCTTCCTATAGTACTACTCGCCATGCGCAACAGATATAGGGCACAATTAGGAACTTCCATTGCAGAATTAGTTTATGGAGAACCATTAAGGTTGCCTGGAGATCTTCTAATTGAAACTCCAAGTAGTCTTGATTGGGCTTCTAGTTATGTAGATTGGTTTGTAGGAGCACTTAGAGACAAGATGTGTCGTTTGGCCCCAACCAAAACTAGAAAACCTAAAACTAAATGCTATGTGTCCTCTGATTTAAAATCGGCATCGCATGTTTATATTACTAATGAGAATAGGAAGAATTGCCTAACACCATTTTACAAAGGACCATACAAGGTCAAGAGGATGACTGATAAGAATGTCATCATAGAAATAAATGGCATTGAGGATTGTGTTACGTTGGATCGCTGTATTCCCCAGTTTATCTGGATTGACGGTGTGACCGAATTAAAAGATGCGTTGAATGACCGTTCCATGGGCGAATCTGAGGTGTGCAATCCCATCTTGCAGACACATAATGAAATGCAGCAATTGGAAAAACCGTTGTCTAACATATCAAAATCTTATTCTACTGAATCACAGCATGAAAATTATTTGTCGACACCAGATGATATTGAAGAACCAGCGAATGTTATATCGGGCGAGATGACGACGTCAGGGGCGCCAGTATGCACAAAACGATCTAGAAGAATACTACGTCAGCCGAAGAACGATGATTACATCTACTATTAGTCGTTCCTCTCTTTTTTTGAGAAGGTGGTGTGTGTAGAGGATGTTGAATCCTCCGCCTTATATAAAATGACCTTGAATGATAAATTTAAACCACCATAGCTGATTGTAACAACTTTATTTAAAAAGAATTTTTTCTTTTTATTTTCCAGAACATTCTTTGTTTAAAGACTTGATTTTTAAAATTGTGCGCTATTTTCAGTTTTTGAGTATCTCGCTTCCGGGCTGGTTGAAGATTTTCGTTTGCTGCATTTTAACATTTCTTTCCATTATAAACGATTACAACAGCTTTCTACAATATACATCTTTCAACACTTGTCTTGTGTTCTGATATAATATAACACTGAGGAGGAGCCTTGGAACAGGTAATTTTATTTATTATTGTGGGTCACGTACACATCAAAGCAGATTATTGCTGAAGATATAGCTTTCCAACTCTCACCTTCCTAACGCCTTAAGTAAGTGTCAATTTGAGTATCATAATTCTTGATCATGAATGCCGATATTAAATTAGAAGATGTATTTCATTTAGGGCAGGACCTAACGGATTTAAATCTTATTGACACAGATAACAATGTAGGCATATCAGACTCTACTGTGAATATTAGGACATCTAGCGAACTGGCATCTATGGGGCTTACAGACACCAATAGGTTAGGGGCCTCAACACGTAAACGTAGATGCCTGAAATAAAATAGATAATAACGATGAAGCAGAAGAAACAAACTCGTCAGTGTTCAAGAAATAAAAACTTCCGTAATCAATCAGTAAGCTTAATTCTCTAAATAGATTCCAGTTGATTCTGGAACAGTGCACGTGTGCATTTTCAAAATTTAGTTTCTGTGTTTTGCTACTCAAGATGTTCCATTGTAGAATAATTTGTTTGTGATCCAATTCTTTGAAATAATTAACAACATCATAACTGTACGATTTCACCATTTCAGTTTCTAAGTATACATGATCTAAGCATTGCGAACCTCTAGTTGATTCATTTATAATCTGCTTGAGATCATGGTTAGAAAAAAAATTGGTTATTTCACAGTCCTGTAACTTATTAAAGTCACCTACCACTACATTATAGCCATGGCAGTCAAAGATAGATTGAAAAGAATTGGTAAATGTTTGATCATCAAATAAAGTAGCATACGGCGGTCTATAAACCGCTGTTAAGATCAGATTCTCAAATTGTATAGATAAGAAATCAATGATAGCATTATCATCACTAGTATGTAGAATTTTCGCCTTAAATACAGATTTACTATAAATGAGTACTCCTCCACCTCTTTTATCCAGCGATCTGTCTTTTCTAAATAAAGAATAGTGAGGAATATCAAATTCATGGTTTTCTATGTCATTATTAAGCCAGGTTTCAGATAAAATTATAAAATCAAAATCATTACTTATTATAAAATTACAAAGCAAAAAGTTTTTGTTCCTAACACTTCGAAAGTTAGCATATAATAAGGTAAATGTGGAACACGACTTATCTAAACAATAATCAACTTTTACTGATTCAGCTTTGTTGGCTTTTTTATTATGCGTTTCCCAGGTTTTGAGGCCATTCTTCCTCTCCCCCCGCTGTCCACAATATTTATTAATGAAACATCGTTTTTTGATGTTGCAGTCTCAGAGGTTGCTTGATCAGTGGTTAGCAGCTTCCGTTCCTGGTTGCTTATTAACTTTTTTGCTTTAGCCAACTTTCGTTGGAGAAACGTTTTGTCCCGGCCAATAAAAATGCTGCGAAAACTCAGACTCTCATCTTTCTTTTTGTTGATGGACTCAATTTGCATATTTGTTGGGCGTTTTGATAATTTCACAATAACTGGCCTTGGACGATCCGATCGTTTACCCACCCTAAAGCATTTTGCAATATCCGCATGTGTCTCTTCTTTTATTAACGCATTTAGTTTCTGGACATCATTAACCTCAGCATTTTCAGCAAGATTAAATAATACTAGTTGATCTTGCTTGCTGTTTCTCGCTGATACTTCGTTCGCCAATATATTCAATATTTCTTCGCCAGATGATTTATTTTTAACAGGCGTATCACTTTCCACTGTTATAGCAGCCAATTCAATCCAAGGCTGAACATCAATTTGTATTTTGTCTAATTTAATGTTTAACGCTTCATTCAGTTCAACTATACGCACGCTTAAAGTCTCATTATTTTTAACTGCCTGTTCCAATTTCATCGCATTCACAACAGCCTCATTCTTCAATATAGACACTTCATTTTTTAAATAGTTGTTGTCTTCTTTCAATACCTTCACTGAGTTCTGGAGATCCATAACAATTTTTTCAATATCAGAATGCGACAAAATTGGAGCCATTTCGAACCGCGCGCGTAAATTCCAAAAATTTAGACAATATATGTAATCCCTCAGTAATCTAAGGATATTCGGATCGATATTCAATGAATTAATCCCCTTCATAATAACATCGAAAATATATAGATTTAAAAGCTTTTTAGATATTAATAATGACTAAAATTGCATTGAACTTTTCTCATCGAGCGTTAATACATGATTCCACATGGAAAGAATGTTTGTAAAAGTACGTCGGTTTTATAAATCCAGGTTTTCATTTTTCAAAATCTACCGGCAAGATTAATTACAAAGTTTCTATTATCAGTCGTTCAATTATCGTCACAAATGAGGGGTAGTAGAAGTCAATCTACAATAAACCACAAACCTGGCCTCCTTAATTTTGACAACAGCTTAGCCACAATCGATAGGAAATGGATTACTATTATTTTTATTAATATTTTACAGAGATAAATTGGAATAAATGACCCCGTTTAATTATTGATTTACATAATTTGTTGTATAAACATATTTATTTGTATATATATATTTTTAAATGAATTTGCCTGTGTAAACAACAAGTCTAGTGATTGATAATAAGAAAGGCCAGATTCGAATATAAAACCAAAGTATTTTGCTGCTTTAAATTTATCGGTATTGTATATCAATAACCGTGAACTGTTTTGATTTTGATCATTCTACTTTCGATTATTAAGTAGCAAAATCCACTATCCATAAATAGCCTCCATCAGATATTGGATCTGCTGAAGTCTTCAAGTCCTCTTCAAATTGTATAATGTAGTGTTTTAACGATCATATCCTATTTCTATCTAACATGCCATTCATTATTCCAAACTAGGTAAGTAATAGAAACATGAGAGGTTTTTTTGAACAGCTTATTTATACTTATTGTTTGATCTCATAATAATTATTGACAGTTGCGTTTTGTATAACAGATAAACAGGCAATTAAATAGGGTTATTTACACGTGACCATCCGTCTAAATGAAACTAATGTTATGCTTTATTAGTTAATGACATTTCCATAGATAATCGTGCTTCTTATATATATATGCATGCGTGTTTATGACTGTGAAGCATTTGGTGAAATATACTTACAAGTTTGAGTACGTTCATCATAGAAAAGTGATTTACTATCAACACCAAGTTACATACTTTTGGTTAGTTATTTTTTTCTATTTTTGCCAAATGTTTTATTTAAAGGGATACCAATTGTTAGGCTGGCGGAAATATAATGGAAATACATTAATAGCAAAAATTATGCCAGGTTAAATGATCGAACGTAATAAATTATATTAAGCCTATCTAAAATGTGATATTACGTCAATTGAATTATACATTGTGCCATTTAATGAAATTTTGGCAAGAGATCAGCTAAATCTGGACACGTCGAAATATAGATGACCACTCTGGAATCATAAAGAACTAGATGAATATGGTAATGGCAAAATGCACAGAAATATAACCGCATAGATGTGTGCGTTTTATGCTCACTAGCTAATTATGAATAGGATATCTCACTCCTCAACAAGCCTACAATGTAAATATAAATTATGTGTTGCACATCTAGAAACAATTTAGTTCAAATAGGACCAGAAGAATAGACCAAATTCAGCATGAATGAAATGCACAATCCCATGTCGCGTTCTTCGGCGAATCGTTAGTAGGAGTGGATATTGCGCCCTATATTTAGTCAAGGATTATACCACAATTGAATGGTAGAATCTCCTATACAAAAGCATAGACATGCATTAGTGGAGTTAACTTAATATAAAGTCTTCGGCGGTGCGACTTCAAAGAAAACTCACCATTTATAATAAATACGGAGCCTGTAGAGGGTACGAAATTATGATTCCCCAGCTGAAGCGGTGTGCCAACACTAATTTTGCCAGGTCGGTACATGGAATCAAAACTGTTCCAACATACTGGGTTTCAGAAAATGATAAATTTTATCAAATTGAGAATTCCAACTGGTTCTAAACACCGGATAATCTTACAAATCTTTACACTCTGGCCTTTTTAAATTTTTGATAAAGAAAATGGAGACTTTGGAATCTGATAAGATTCATATATTTGTAGAAAGATTTAAATATTATAATAAAAACATTAAGATAACTGGATACGGATAAATGTTTGTTTAAAGGTATTAAAAAATATCATTATTTACAATGGTGATTTTATATAAAAAATATATTAACTTTTTAAATTATTTGGCTGTTTTTTAGTTGTGGTAAACTCTCAGTTGAAGTACATGAAAAGAAATGGAGTGACTAAGATATAATTATGCTAATTATCAAATAAGTTAAATCAACAAGGCTTTACAATTCAAGAATATTATATCCTAATTAAGATATTTTAGTTAAAATTAAGCTAGATTAATAATAATTTTCTACCTTGATTATAAGCACAAAATTGTAAACATTCATAGCGCGTTTATTAATTCATATCGTGCTATTTCCTAAACGTAAACGATCAAATATAATTGTGGCATAAACAACGTAAAATAAACCATAAAGATAATTTGTTAGCAGCATTTAATCCATAATTTGGTCGCAATAACACGGCTTGGACAATTAGAAAAGAAATTTATAAATAACCGAAGTATCAACGGCATAATCTTGGTGAAAATTTGAAACATTCAATCAGCATATTTAGTATGTGCAAATTGTAAATCAGTTAAACATGAATTCAAGAAGAATGTAAAATCAGCTTTCATGAAAATATAAGATAGACTATATTTTTCTATTAGGTAGAGAGAAAATTCCACTGAAATATGGTCCAAACGTGTTCAAATAACAAACTGATTCGACAAAGGTTCCCGTTGCATATTGCACAATCGTTGTAAAATATGTGTTTGACAAATGGGCGAGAAATCTTCTTCAGTAAAAATAGAAGAACGATTGCGCACGAAAAAATATTAATATAAAATTTAGTCGCTATTCAGTAATGCAGATTTTTCTTATTTTGAATCACACAAGTGGGACACTGCGTGGTTTCATCTCCGACTCTTTCCTAATAAATAATTCTAATCTTCTTTTCCATTGTTCTTTTTAATTATCAGCGAAAAGAATAACAAATTTGCTTCGGGTAATTAACGTGAATATTTGTTTTAAGGTCTCAATAATGTGATTCTGTAATCTGTGGATATCAGCGTATCCTGATTGCAAGTAATTTAATAATATTATGGCTGGTTTATTAAATATTGAGGATACAGAGCAGTTGGCTAGTGGACTTAAGGATTGTTGCTTAAAAGATAGTTCAGAGGAATTTAAGTGTTCCAAGATAGATGATGACTCCGCATATATGGATTTTCCGGTCCTGGCATCCAAGAGACCCCCTTATGGTTGTGAACAAAGGGCCTCTACAGTCTGCACTCTGTCAAAATTTTTTTTCTAAATTAAAGTGATGAATTTAAACAAACGAAAACGAATTTTCTATCAAAATGACATAATGACCATAAATGGAAAATATTTTTACCTTAGCATTTCGAGAACCAATCAACTTCACTATCACATTAAATATATATTTCTGTACAATTCAGAATAAACTGTCCTTATAAGAGAACCAATAAAGGCGATTATTAACGATGGTCCTGCTATATAATATATATATATATATATATATATATATATATATATATATATATATATACATATATATATATATGTGTGTGTGTGTGTTACAAAGTATATTTCTAATTTGGAAGAAAAAACACATTATTAACAAAGTGGATAAAGGCCATTTATTTCGAGATTACTAATCATCGCTCGCCATTCTTTCATTTATAACAAATCTGACTCCTTTTCCTTCTATTGCTTGTTTTGGCTGATTGGTAAGTGTGTATGCGTTTGTGGTTTTGTGTGTGCCTGTTTGCATGTAATGGTCATTCTCGCTGTAATGCAAAGTGATATCTGAGATCTGGCCATCATTTTTTTTGTAGGCTTGAGAATTAGCCATTTGTACGCATTGTTCGCTGTTACATGTACGAATGCTATTTTTTTGAGTGTAATTTAACGTTTCACATTGTTGCGCAAATTTGTATCCTTCACATGGTAGCAGCGCCAGTGTGGTTTGCAGTGTTGAACGCTCATATTTTTTGGAAACTTCTGTCACCGTATGCGTCTCCGTTATCTCCTCTTTAAATTGTTGCCAATCCGATTGAATGTTTGTTGATTCTAGTCGAGGGCCTGTTCGGTCTTATCTAGATACTGGTAAATTGAATAGGATTCATTGATGTCAATATCAGACCACGGCAGATTCGCACTAGAGAGGATACCGTCAAGCAGGTTTTCCAAACTTACCATTTAGAGGTGACATACCACCCTCAATAATTGCACGGTGGCTGAATAGAATAATTAAGAAGAACTTTCCCAGTGTTAAAGTTAATATGATATTTAGTACAGAGAAATTCATGAGGTTGGATCCCAAAGATCAATTGCCAATTCTCTCCAAATCATTCATAGACTACAAATTCTCATTTATGTGCGGTAGCACATATATCGGACGTACAAAGAAGCGACTGATAAACAAAATCCAGCAATATTTACCATAAAAATTGATTAACAACGGCTTGGCACCGTCAGGAAGATCAGCTATTTCCGACCATATATTGGCAACGAGGCACCCAGTCAATTCGGCCAATTTCACAATTCTACATAAAACCAACTCAGAAAAATTGTTATTTATTTATGAAGCCCTTTATATAGAACAACAAGCACCTGATCTAAATATTCAAAAGTTTCATCAACATGATATTCTAATCGATTGGCCAAGAAAAACAAAATTCCACATCAATTTACTAGTATCCAGGCAAGACCAAACAGGCCCTCGACTAGAATCAACAAACATTAAATCGGATTGGCAACAAACAAAAGAGGAGATAACAGACGCGCATACGGAGACAGAAGATTCCAAACAATATGAGCGTTCAACACTGCAAACCATGCTGGCGCTGTTGTCATTTCAAGAATACAAATTTTCGGAAAAATGTGAAATGATAAACCACACTCGGAAAAATAGCACTCGTACACGTAACAGCGAACAATGCGCAGTAATGGCTAATTCTCAAGCCTACAAAACAATGATGACCAGATCTCAGACATCACTTTGCATTACAGCGAGAATGACCATTACATGCAAACAGGCACACACACAAACACAAACGCATACACACTTACCAATCAACCAAATCAAGAAATAGAAATAAAAGCGAGTCAGATTTGTTAACACTAGCATAATCAATTGAAAACTCAGAATGTTTATAAATGATAGATTTGCGAGTGATTTTTAGTAATCTCAAAATAAATTGTCTTTATCCACTTTGTTAATAATGTGTTTTTTCTTTCTAATTAGAAATATACTGTGATATCTTCAAAGAAAATCGACATAATAAACAAATATATGTATTTATAATGAGGAAGGAAGAACTAATTAATAACAAAGTAGATAAAGGCCATTTCTTTCGTGAATACTAATCATCTCTTATACAATGATACATATTTATACACTTTGGGTTTTCAACTTTTTATGCTAGGCGTAACAAATGTAATTCGTTTTTACTTCTGTTTCTTGTTTTGGTTAGTTGGTAAGTGTGTATGCGTTTGTGTTTGTTTGTATGCGTTTTTGCACGTAAAGGTCATTCAGTATTGCAAGGTGATGTCTGATATCTGGTCATTATTGTTTATATGTCTTGAGAATTAACCATTTGCGCGCATTGTTCACTCTTACATGTACGAGTGCTATTTTTCCCAGTGTAGTTGATCGTTTCATGTTGTTGCACCAATTTATAATTTCTTCATGGTAACAGCGCCAGTGAGGATTACAGTGTTAAACGCTCATATTGTTTGGAAACTTCTGTCAGCGTATGCGCCTCTGTATTTCCACTTCAGTTTGTTGCCAATCCAATTGTATTTTTGTACTTTCTAGTCGAGGGCCTGTTTCTTCTTGACTGGATACTAGTAGATTGTTGTTGAATTTTGTTATTCTTGGCCAGTCGATAAGAATATCATGTTGATGAAACTTTTGAATATTAAGGTCAGGTGATTGTTGTTTTATGTAAAGGGCTTCGAGGATAAATAATAATTTTTCTGATTTTGCTTTATGTAGAATTGTGAAATTGGTCGAATTGACAGGATCCCCCGTTGCCAATATATGATCGGAAATAGCTGATTTTCCTGATGGTGCCAAGCCTTTGTTAATCAATTTCTGTGGCAAATGTTGCTGGATTCTGCTTATCAATTGCTTCTTCGTACGTCCGATATATGTGCCACCGCACATACATGACAATTTGTAGACTATGAATGATTTGGAGAGAATTGGCAATTGACCTTTGGCACCCAACCTCATGATTCTCTGTGTAATAAATGTCATATTAACTTTAACACTGGGAAAGTTCTCCTTAGTTATTCTATTCAGCCGCGGTGAAATTATTGAGGCTGGTACGTCGCCTCTAAACAGTGAGTTTAGGAAAACCTGCTTGACGTTATCCTCTCTAGTACGAATCTGCCGTGGTCTGATATTGACATCAATGAAACGCTCTGGGTAGAAGTTCATTAGAAAAACTTTCCTGAGGTAGCCCAGTTCTTCCTCGATCTTGTGTTCAGAGCAGATCTTCCTGATTCTGTTTGCTAGGTTGTTTACTAAGTTTCTTTTGTGGGATTTTGGCACACTGCTGTTGTAATGAATGTATTGCCCGGTGAAAGTGGATTTTCTATGTATGGCCAGTGTCAAATCTCCGTTTGCTTCTCGAGTGATTTTGATGTCAAGGAAGGGAAAACTGTCGTCTTTCTCTACCTCGAGACTGAATTTGATGTCTGGATCGACTCCATTTGCTTGTTTGAAGATTTCGGAAGGGTCTGTTGCTTCTGAGATGAACAACAAGATATCATCTACATACCTTTTTTAGAGTGCGCACTGGTCAATTATACCTTTTAGGCTCGTTTTTTCCAGGTGATACATGTATACATCTGCCAGGAGGGGTGCGATGCAACTTTCCATAGCTACACCATTGATCTGGCGGTAGTATATCCCTTCGAATGTAAATTGCACGTTTTTAGTACATGCTAATATGAGGTCTTTGCTGTCATTGGTGTCTATAGGGAAGTCAAAAAACTCATTTTTGATGAGGTCACACAAGATCTCCGTTGTCTTATCCAGTGGTATGTTTGTAAATAAGGATGAGACGTCAAGCGAGACCATTTTTTCTGTAGGATGTTCTTCCCCTTCAATTCATTTGCTAGTTCGAAGGAGTCCTTGATAGTGTTGGCGTTTATGATGCTCCGTAATTGTTCAAGTAGTTTGCAGAGACAAATCCATACAACAAGCAAATGGAGTCGATCCAGACATCAAATTCACCCTTTGAGGTAGAGAAAGACGACAGTTTTCCCTTCCTTGACATCAAAATCAATCGAGAAGCAAACGGAGATTTGACACTGGCCATACATAGAAAATCCACTTTCACCGGACAATACATTCACTACAACAGTAGTGTGCCAAAATCCCACAAAAGAAACTTAGTAAACAACCTAGCAAACAGAATCAGGAAGATCTGCTCTGAACACAAGATTGAGGAAGAACTGGGCTACCTCAGGAAAATTTTGCCAATGAACAACTACCCAGAGCGTTTCATTGATGTCAACATCAGACCACGGCAGATTCGTACTAGAGAGGATACCGTCAAACAGGTTTTCCTAAACTTACCATTTAGAGGCGACGTACCAGCCTCAATAATTGCACGGCGGCTGAATAGAATAACTAAGGAGAACTTTCCCAGTGTTAAAGTTAATATGACATTTAGTACACAGAGAATCATGAGGTTGGGTACCAAAGATCAATTGCCAATTCTCTCCAAATCATTCATAGTCTAAAAATTCTCATGTATGTGCGGTAGCACATATATCAGACGTACGTAGAAGCAATTGATAAGCAGAATCCAGCAACATTTGCCACAGAAATTGAGTAACAATGGCCTGGCACCGTCAGGAAAATCAGCTATTTCCGATCATATATTGGCAACGGTGCACCCTGTCAAATCGACCAATTTCACAATTCTACATAAAGCAAAATCAGAAAAATTATTATTTATCTATGAAGCGCTTTATATAAAACAACAATCACCTAAACCTTAATATTCATCATCAACACGATATTCTAATCGACTGGCCAAGAATAACAAAATTCAACAACAATCTACTAGTATCCAGTCAAGAAGAAACAGGCCCTCGACTAGAAACAACAAAAATACAATCGGATTGGCAACAAACTGAAGTGGAAATAACAAAGGCGCATACGGTGACAGAAGCTTCCAAACAATATGAGCGTTTAACACTGTAATCCACACTGGCGCTGTTACCATGTGGAAATTATAAATTGGTGCAACAACATGAAACGATCAACTACACTGGGTAAAATAGCACTCGTACATGTAAGAGTGAACAATGCGCGCAAATGGTTAATTCTCAAGCGATATAAACAATAATGACCAGATCTCAGACATCACTTTGCAATACTGCAAGAATGACCATTACATGCAAACACGCATACACACAAACACAAACGCATACACACTTACCAACAAGCCAAAACAAGAAACAGAAGTAAAAACGAGTTAGATATGTTAATACTACAATAATCAATTGAAAACCAAAAACGTGTAAATATGTATGATTTTATAAGAGATGATTAGTTTTCACGAAATGAATGGCCTTTATCCACTTTGTTATTAATGTGTTCTTCCTTTCTTATTATATATATATATATATATATATATATATATATATATACTAAGAACATTAAAGGCATGGACATTATATATATATATATATATATATATATATATATATATATATTCAGAATAAATTCAAAGTTGAATCAGTTAGCAAAATCAATACATCCAGCAAACCGGTTTTGTCCTTATTATGAAATCTCCAAATAATGCCAAGAAATTGTTGCGGACGGGACCCTGCTACAGAGTCCGTGGTTCCAACAGCTTCGCGGCCCATTTGGCGTAGTTCAAACAAGGGTTATGTCTTAAACCAACTAATGTTTTTGTTTAGTTTCTTCTGCGGGTGGAAGCCATCGAAAATCCCTCCATCAGACATGATTGTACTTTATGTCTAAGGATTAAAAAAATTGATGTTTATTCATTTTAATTGTCCCAAGTACTGTTATTCAAATATAAATTCTATTGTATGCAAGTATTTAGTAGGTGTTGCGAACCTAGTGACAAATTAGTTCAGTTGTAACTCGAAGGATAAAACGAAGACAGCATGAACGGAAAGCATAATCTCATGTACATTCATTTCGTGCTCCTCTCGGTTCGCGCGCGGTTCTCTTTATTTAATAAAAATCATATTAATTACAAATAAAACTGCAGTTCAAGAAATATTGATTCAAACTGCTTGAAACTATCAGAGATTGTTTGGAAAATCACAGTTAAAATAAATATTGTGTAAGAACAGATTTAGACTATTTGACCTTAAAGAGCACTGTATCGAACATCGTTGGGTTGTAACACGGAGCCGCGTGTTACAATATACTCACTATATATTTTGGTGAGGAATGTGGGATATTAGGACGGTACAATATAAATTCTATTATATTGCTACTTTTATCAATGTTTTTGCCGTTTTTACTAAATTGTGGCCTCCAAAATTGCCTTAAATGTGGTTCAGCCTAAGATATTTACTTGAGGAAAACCAGTATTGTCTACATTTAAAGTAATGGCTGTAGTTTTTTGCGCACAAATTTACCATTAGACTAATACATGTTTCGCATTCGTTTCATGCAGTGTCTCAGTACCAACATTTGTCTCACTATTGTATTTAAATGTTTCCCTTTACGCAGTGCTGTCGTTCTTGTTGTGGATTTGACAGCATTTTTCTTGTGCAGGACAAATAATAGCACTCATAGGTCGGTAAAATCTTTAATGTCGTTCATATTCAGGTTCTCTTGTTATTGGCCTCGATTGATGGGTTCTCACTTGTCCATTCTTTGTTAAGCCTTCCATCAGCTGATTGTCTGAAAATGATGTTGGAACAAGATTTTCCACTGTTCTTTTTCCTAATTTTCGAGACATAATTTCCAGTCTCGTCGCCAGGGTTTATACAATACGCAGAGGAATAAAACACAACTTGTGGTAAATGTGCCACAAGTTGTGTTTTATCCAGAAAAATAAATATGGCCGAAAAAAGATAATCAAACCAATATTAAATCTAGTTTTGTATACAATTTCCATTCGTGTCTCCTTTTCTTAATGTGGTGTGCAACAATGAATGTTCCTAACGAATATTTTCCATTAATGACATAAACTTCTTTGCCATTACTTACCGCTTGTTTAGAGCCTTTAACTAATATCCTTGAAATTTTTTGTTATTGCCAAATGAGTTCAGCAGTTGCCCAATTTCTTTCTTATATTATTCCTTTAGTCTACTTTTTATTTGCAATGCAATTTCCAGGTTCAACGTCCTATATTTTAAATTTGCATATCTAAAAAATGGGGAAATTTATATTTAATTATTTGCACGATTAAATGTCCAATATTATGTTTCTATAAATTTTCGCATTATACTCTGAATTATTTATTCGTTTTATTTATACTTTCGCGTAAGATTTTATAATTTTAACTATAATCATTTTAAGCCAAATATCTTTTTCTAACCAGAGCCCAACAGCCACAATTTACCACACAATTATATTTCCCATATAAGTCTATGCCTTACCCTAGATATATTACATTCCAAGTGTTTCTGGTAGTTGGGCTCAATATAAAAGTAAACCAACGTTCGTTGCGGGGCCAATGATAAAAATTTATTTAATCAAGTTTGCGATATTGATATGAGCACCTGATCCATTATGTACATACATTTTTCAGTATAAGCTAGGTATTGTATAGTGTAGAATAAGTTATGCATCCAGGAAACCTGTTTCGTCCTTATTGGAAACTCATCACCTACTGACCAGAATTTGCCGCGGGCAGGGTTCGAACCTGGCCATGTCTGCTTCCGAATCTGTTGCTCTGACCACTGAGCCACTCTTCTGCACACTACATACTATTTGTAGTAATATACTAGCAAATTTTTCTTTGTTAACCTTACCTTAGTTGGGGCTAATATGGCATCCATTTAGTTCTGAATATCTAAATAACCATTACCAATCATTCATTGTAAAACAGACACCACACTAAATGGTAAAGTGGTATTGAAATGAAAAAAATATATAATTAAACGAACATTGCATGCGCGGTCGGTGGTAAAAATAAATTAATCGAGTTCACAATGTTGATATAAACACCTGACCCTTTATATACATACATCTGCCAGTATAGACTAAGTATTGTATAGTGCAGTAAAAGCAATTCATCCAGTAGACCGGTTTCTTCACTATTGGGAACTCATCACCTATTGTCCAGAATTTGCCGCGGACAGGGTTTGAACCTGGCCATATCTGCTTCGGAATCTGACGCTCCAATCTCTGAGCCTGCCTGCCACTCACTTCGCACTATTTGCAAGTATGTGCGAACTATTATTCTTTGTTAGCCTTTCCTTTATTTTGAGTCTATATGGCATTCCTCTTGATTTGAAATTCCTACTTAAAATCCCTAACCTGCAATTATAGAACAGATACAACGCTACATGTGTAGGTGGCATTGGAACGAACATGTATATCGTTATCTAAACACTGGTTCCCTGGGCGGTAATAAAATTTATATTAAACAGTTTTGCTATTCTCTTTTGAAAACCCCAATTCCAACACAGTGTCTATTAGCGTTTCATTTGTAAACTCAACAAAATGTGTTTGATTTCACGTATTTCCGTGGGGTTTCAACATGGAACCTAGTTAGTTCCACTTTGCAGGCGCAAACGTTGCACCAGGCCGAAAATTTCTCAATTGAGTTACCAGATATTTTGCTTTGCGCAATTACAACGGACGCACTATATTTTTTGGTAACACTCCTGTCAACCTATGACAGATCAGTTAGCTTCTCAAGTGATAGCGCAACTCGTGGATAACGTCGATCGTTTGTGCAACCTCTGAGAAATGACTCTCCAACGATTGGCTTGAAACTCTTAAATCTCAATCACCAAGATTTTGGCAGGTAAAGTAAAATAAAAGCGTGACTGCACATCACTACAACGGATAGCTGAGAAAGTCCTAAGCCCTCTGTCGGTGACATCGAACTCCGACGTAATTAGGGTAAATAAACCTGGATGGATCAAATTTAAGTAACTGCGCACGTTATTTGGAAGCATTCTCTTTGCCAATTCATCTCCTGCCCCATCCGTCTGCTGCTCTTTCCCTTACCAGCTTATATTACTTTCATCGAAGCAACAGAGATGTTTCCAGTTGAGTGGATTACCTGCATACGTTCATTCTTCTCTCATTATTATTTCGATACTTTATTATTATTTTTAATTTTATTATTATTGTTATTTTTTTTAATAATATTAGTTGATAACATTAATAACAATTATAAAATATGATTATACATTTTTATTCATTATTTTTGGTTTCTGTGCAGCTTACAAACGCGCTGGGCGTTGCGAAATATTTCAGCCTTCAATCTTGCGATTTGGAGAAGTTGACTCCGCAAGTACTTTACTTACCAGGTAATAAAGCATACGTTATATGTTGAAACTAAACTTAGGTCTATTCATATTACAATTTCCATGGGATAAGTAAAATTGAAATATTCATATAAACATTACTAATTCCCTTCACATTTTCTTATCAAATATAAAAAATAACCATGTTTCATATTTTGTAAAACAGTAAAATGATTGAACTATAAGTGAGTTTGTAAGTAAGGCTTGTAAACGTCAAATCTTCTGCATAATGTTTTATCCACGAACTGGTTAACAACTAAATTGTGGGGAAAAATTAATCAAATGTGGTATATATTACCGCATACCACTGGATGTAATCTGGGTCTAACAGGTAAATTCTAAATATTATGCCATAAAGAAATAAATAAGTCGTCATGCAGTTACAACTGACTTATGATAATAGAAACACATTTGCGGACGTTTAGTCGAAATCGCATTCGACTATTGTTAAGTTTAGATCTTAGGTTGTTTCTTCAATTAAAATTCACTTATTTTCTTTTCTCTGCATGACATGATTTTAAAAATAATAAATAACATTTGTTCCCATACTGGAAAACAACAAGCGAATGAAGTATCTATTGCGTTTAACAAAACGTTTCTATTATTCTCCGGGTTCAGGAAATATACGCTAATAATTTAATGCAAGATGAGAAGAACAGTCCATTATCTATCTAGTTTTATCTATTCCATGAAAAAAAGCAACAAAAAGTGAGTTTTTAATATTAAATTTTTCAAATTTATTTATTATCAAATTTCAAACAAAATATAATTTAATATATTTAATAACGGAATATCAATTTATAAATGGTTTTCATGAGCAACGATCAATGCTAATATATTTTATTCATGGACTACCTAGCATTATATCGTTTTATAGATACAACATGATTTCTTTATGGCTGTTTATCAAACATAGCTGTTAATATCTATATTTCGACACTTATTTCATTTAAAAAACAAATTATCATAAGTAAAATTGCCACAAATGCGTTATTATTTTGTAATTAGCTGATATTAAATTATGCGACCATTTAAAACAGAATAATTTATTTAAATTAATTTTTGTATTTCTTTTATGGTTTTTAGATAAAGAAGTTGCTATAACTTTTATCAAGTTGTCTCTCACAATTAAACCTCTACAAGTTAAAGTAACTTGTCTCAATCTGCTTACTGGTATCATCAATTCTGAAAGCTCGTTTTTGTTTGAGGGAGCAAGTGAGGTTACAATATTTGGCAGAAAAACAAAAAATTGGCTTAGAGTTACCAAGAAAAGTACTAAACCTTGATTTTACTATTTATTGAAAAACATACCCTGTTAAATCTTAACTATAGCTGCTTGAATAATGTAGCTTTTATTGTACTTAACTAAGGATGGTAAAATTAAGAAAATTACAATAATTTCATTTTCCACTTACTGTGCACGTGGTAAATCATATTAAATAAGAAGACAAAACTAATGGTGTATCTTTTAATTATTTATTACGCAAAATTGTCTTTTTCAAACAATATAAATTGTAATCAATTAACGTTGTCGCAAATCATTACAAGGAACACCTGTTTTATTGATTTTGATTACTCTTTCCATTTGAATATTTCAATCTCCCCGCAATTTAAAAAGTAAATATTAATGTTTTTCTTTCATATCTAAGAATTATTTAATTATTTATTACTTTTAAAATTATTCAAAGATCGATTTAGAAAAACAATAACAACGCTAGATCAAAGCATTTAGTTAAATTATCAGGCTCGAGCAAAAACCTGAGCTCAATAAAAATATTTCCACTTTCACACTTTATATGACGTTAGCTTCAATTCTGCAGGTTTACACATTCGTATAGGAGATTGAACAGTCCTATTTTCCCACATTCCTGACCCAAATATATTGTGGGTAAAGGGTGTAAAACCGGCTCTTACTGATGAGCCATCAGTAGGCACGAAACGTATGTGCACGAGATTATAAATTCCGTTCACAACTGAACTAATTTGCTATAGCATTTCTCCGACAATCACATTGAGTCACATTTCTAGGTACACGCCGAATCAGTCTCCGTGATAGTTGGGTCATGGCTGAATCTGTTAGTCCAAAGGCCTCACATAGTTGTCACAGGCCGCTGGAAATGGCACAGAAGCCTTCAGAATAATCGCCCTTCTCAAATCGACGTCATCCCGCAGACCGTTACAGCGTGACTTGGTAATGAGTATCAAACCGATCATTGCAGAACTAATAGTTTGCAACATTATACATTAGAATTAGTGCATCTATTTTTATATATTTATCATATTAATTCGACATATAAATCGCGTAAAGTATGTATACAGCAGAATCGATTTCAATTCCAGCGAAAAGTATAATATCCTACGTTAGTTTACGTTCAGTTTCCGTTATACCGAATAATTGTATGCTGACCAATAAGTTTAATGATATTCATCATTAAACGAACATTGGTTGTACTAGCGATATGATACCAATTATAACAATCAAGGTTTCGATCTTCATATAAGCACCTGACCCATTAATTAGTTTCATATTTTAGTATAAACTAAGAATTGTATAGTGTAGAAAAGGCAATTCATCCAGTAGACCGGTTTCGTCCATATTGGGAAATCATCACGTACTGGCCAGAATTTGCCGAGGACAGGCCTCGAACCTGGGCACGTCTGCTTTGGAATCTGGTGCTATATTCTTAGTTCATACTGACATATGAAATAATTAATGGGTCAGTTGATTATATCAAGATCGCTACCTTGACTATAATAAGTGTAATGAAACTTTTAACCATTTGATCACGTTTAGAAACAGTGCTTTCAAGCTACAAAAATGCTTACCTGATGTTAATTGTTTAACGCGGTCACAATTGTACAGAACCGCTCTCAATCAAACTCATTTACAGGAGAATTAGATCGAAGAAGATAATTATGCTTGTATAGAAAACAAATTGTTCGACAAAAAATGCATAAAAAATCTATGAGGCCAGAAAGTTCTTAACAAAAACTAAAATTACTAATTACAATTTAGCATGTGACTTTTTAGTCCCGTGGTAGTGTCAAAGCATAAACAAGTTCACTTTGTTGATTTATTCCTGCTCTGTGTCAATTAATTACAAGTACTTTTATATAGGGAAGCATGCTCAAGCGCCTAGCCTTAATCTAAATTAAAATACATTGTGTTGACTGCCCGCATCTGCCAAAATAATAAACATTTTCAGTTATAGAGGTACGAGTATCAAAATGCTTTTTTTATAAAATCAATTGAACTTCTAAATATCGTTAATAAAATTCCACCAATATCATTGCAAATTTATTAAATTAATTAAAAGTTGTGAAAAGACTTAAATCCAAATATTTTACATTCTAAAGTGGTTTCACTAAGAAAACAAATATATATCAGAATGTTTTAAACACATAAGTAGAACAAACATGAAACTTTAAGGCGAATTTAATGCATCATGAAAAGCCAACATGTCAATCTTAACGCTTCTACAATATATTGTGCCGGTGACTCGAGCCATGTGTTTAATTAGAAATTAATATAGGGAAATGCTAATTTCCTTAGATCTGCTCTTAATGATTATTTTATGTTGTGAGTAAATCGTGCAACGTATTGGCATATAACAATTTGTTCAGTAAGAGTGGATTTTCTTAATGCGCTTTCATGCTGTTTTAGAAAATCTGGTACAATTTCCTTGAAAGTGAAAGCCCATTTATACATATTTATCCAAATATCATTTTGCTCACTAAGGAAATGCGAATAATGTATTATGTTGTAGGAGGTTTTGTGGTTATTGTAAGAGGTTTTGCAGGGTAGCTATCAATTTAGTGAACCTATACCATTCCTACATATGCCTGGTAGCTGCTGTTGAGATCCGTGCTTATGATTAGTACCCGACCTTCTTCCGATGGGTGATGTGAGAAGGCTAAGTCGAATCATCATACGTATATTGTACACAATGTTGCAACGAAAAAGCCAAATTCACTGTCAAACAAAACGGACCGTGCTCTAGACGGCAAAAAACGATATATTTTAGGTGTTTTTTTGCGGGGTAGCTATCAAGTTCGTAGAGCTGTACCACTCATATGTAGATATATGTGAAGAGGTGCCAGAATCTTGGCAAGGCAGGGTACGAATCGAGAATAGTAGTTCATCTTGCCCAAGAATCGTCGTAATGCTCAAACAGTGGTTGGTCGAGTTTGCAAATTGGCTGATGATTTAAAAATAATCTTTCCAATTGATCCAAAAAATGTCGAATTCTCCAAAAATAATGTGACATTAGATTTGTATGATTTGAGTAGATATTTGATTACACTAGGGCTGAGAATAAGCAATAAAAAGACGAGAGCTTTAAAAATAGGTTACAGAACAGACTTTAATTATGTTTATTTTCATTATGCTGTGATTATTGATGCGTTTTAGATTACATTTTGCAAAAATAAAGGATTTAGGCATAACTATTCAATGTACAGCTACTCCTGAGAGACATTGAAAGAATAGTATGGAATTGCCTAGAAAAGGTGGGCACTAATAAATCGAAATATCTTATCGAATGACATAAAACTTAAAATGTATATAATATGGATTAGAACGATACTAGAATATGCTGTCGCTACTTGGAATCCATTAAAAAAGGGTTTGTCCAATAAGATAGAAGCTGTACAAAGAAAAGTTGTGAAACAAATTAGTCCTATCTCCTGCACTATATACGCCACTAGATTACAGTTTGTATCACTGCATCCTTTATGGTTTCGGAGTATGTGTTATTGCATAAAAGTTTTCCATTTGAACCAGTGGACTGGTGCCTATATGAATCCAATAAGAAAGAGTCATGAAGTTGGAACTAGATCTTGTCATTTTGCAATATCTCCACCATTGGTGGGGAATGTTGCGATCAAGCTATTCTCTTTTTCAAAAATTTACAAAATTTACTATCAATTGCCAAAGGGGCTTAGAGTAACGGCTCTATCTAAGATGTCTTTTAACTTTTTCTTTACGGAACTATAAAAAGTATACAATCCTAGTGATATTTTTAATTTTGATTATGATAATGCTTTCTCATGGTTAAATAAAAGACAAGATTAATTGTTTTTCAGCAGCATAACTTCTCGAGATTCTATTGTAGGGGACTTTTGCGAGATTAATTACTCCCTAAATTGGTTTGGTAGCGGCTGTGGAGATCCGTGAACATGATTAATCCCCGGCTTTTTCCCGATGGGTGATGAGAGAAGACTAATGCGAATGACCACAAACTTATTGTAAATGACACCGCGTATGAAAAAATAAGTAGTCCAAATTGACCGTGCTCTAGAAGACAATAAAATTAAATTTTAACACAAATGAATGTCTTTAACAGTCAAACTAAATTGTCCGTACGCTAGACGGCAAGTAAGAACATTGTTCACAAAATTGAATGTCTTATGCACAAGCCACAGTTAAACAAAATTGTCGGTGCACTAGACGGTTGCAAAATGAACGCTGTCTATATAGTTGCATATCTTACACACAAGAAATTATTCTTTCATAAATGTCTGAATTGAACTGAATATATGCAACCGATTGAAAATACACGATGATATGAACATAGTTACTGTTAAAAGTTGTCACTGAAAATAAACAGATACAATTCGTGTAAAATCTTCAATGAAAAAAATTCACAAATAATTAGTTCACTGTTTGCTACGGTTTTAACTTATTTCATTATAATAATCCATTGTTCTCTGAAATTCGGATAGGCATAGTTAAATGCGAACAGTAAATCCCTTGCATAAACTGCGATTAATCCAACTGAGCGAAATAAATCCACTATGACACAATACTCTACCGCTTGTTCCATGCGTATTGCGCGCGGGTCTCTATATTTAAAAAACACTATTAATTACAAATAAAATTGCAGTTCAAGAAATCTCAATTAAAACTGCTTGTAACTAACAGAGATTGTTTCTAAAATCACAGTTAAGAGAAATATTGTCTAAGAACCGAGTTAGATTATTTGACCTTAAAGAGCACCATATTTGTCAAAATCGAACATCGTTGGGTTGTAACGCGGAGCCGCGTGTTACATACACCCTCCGACAACGAAAATTAGTACACAATGAAGGGGCTAACCTTACAGGAGGTGTTATTGCTCTGCCATACCGTGTAACAACTGATTCTGGCTCTGTCAACACTGATTCTGGTTCCTCTATTTCTCACGGAGGCGTGACGGCTTCAGTTGGCTCGGTTGTTGGTGAGATGTCGGGCGTCAGTCCGTTGTCAGCAAGACTGTCTGGGGGTAGCGTTATCGTTTCTTCACCGCCTGATGTGTCTACATCGCGGAACAGCGGGTCATTTGGATCAACATCGGCCGGGGATAATCTGTGTTTGGAGACCGCTTCAGCTTTGCCATTAATCTCCAAAAGGATGTAATTCTGACGTCGATCTAACACACGATAAGGACCGCGCTTCGGTTTGGCTAGAATCCTGTTATCCATATCGTTGTTGACGTTTATAAATTGTAACATGTTGCTGACGTGTAGGACAGATCGGCCGATTCTGAGCGTTATATTGTAGAAAACTGCGAAGTAGAAACAGAAATGCCAGAACGTTCATCGTTATTGCAGTTTCAGAGCGTGATCGTACTAGTTTGCCAGGAAGCCGTAGACATTCGCCAAATACCATTTCAGCGGGACTAAATTTGATCGGCTCATGATGACTTGTACGCATAGATAGGAGTACTTTCGGTAAAGCCGCAACCCAATTTTCTTCTAGGCTAGCCTTGAGCGCCGCTTTCAGTTCTCGGTGTGGCCTTTCGACGAAACCATTTGCTCTCGGATTGCGAGCCGCGGTCACGGAGTGTTTGAGGAACTGTGCGCCACGATCGGTTTTCACTTCAGCTGGAGCACCAAACCGAGCGAACCAATTGGGTTCTAAAGCATATTTGACAGTTTCTTGCTTCATGTCTGACAGTGATATGGTCTCATAGCATCGAGTGGTGCGATCCCGTATTGACAGTAGATATCGCATATTGTAAGGTTACCAGATCAACGTGTATGTTCTTAAACCGGACTTTGGGCACTTAAATGACTTGTGGCGCCGTATTGGTGTCTCGTCACTTTGCATTTTTGACATTCTAGACATTGTTTTGACCACATCTTGATATCTCGCCGCATGCCAGGCCAAAAATACGTTCTGGATAAAATTTCCACTGATGCTTCGCCAGATGGGTGGCTCATTGAATGGTAGACTTCGAAGACGGAGTTTTTCAGGTATAAACGGCCGAGGGCCCACGCCAGTTATTTCACACTGCAGCAGAGTTTCATCATTATAAAATGTTTTCAGGCGATTGACATCAAATTTCCGAAGTGATGGATCATCTTGCTGAGCTGCTTGCAATTCCTGAGTGCTTATAGGTGAAGGACACATTATTGAGACACAGAGGTCTGCAGGACGGCTTAGCGAATCTGCGACCACATTTTCTGATTCTTTGACATGAGTGACTTCATATTCATACTCGTGTATTCGTGTAAGTTGTGAGTTGACACGTCGTGAATATAAATGCTCTTTCTTTCCTCTGAGCATCGGTAGTAGAGGAAGATGGTCTGTGTAGATCTTGAACTTTCGGCCATCCAGATAGTTGTGGAAGTGTAAGATCGACCGGTAGATTGCGAGTAACTCTTTCCCTAATGTATCATATCGCGTCTCGCGAGATTGTAGTTTTAGCAAACAGAAGGCGAAAGGTTGGGGTATGTCATTGATGGACTGCTGAAGTACTGCGCCTATGGCAACGTCGGATGCGTCAGTTACCAATTTAAAAGGTTGAGACCAATCATGTGATGTAGCATGGTTGCTTTGCATAGGGCCCTTTTGGCATCCTCGTAAGCCTGCATGTCGTCCACGTTGAGCTGAATCGGTTGTGATTTCTTGACGAAACGGCTTTCTGGCACGAGATATTTGTGAAGAGGTGCCAGAATCTTGGCAAGGCAGGGTAAAAATCGAGAATAGTAGTTCATCTTGCCCAAGAATCGTCGTAATGCCCGAACGGTGGTTGGAGGCTGTAGATCTTGAATAGCACGAACCTTAGTAGGTATAGGTGTCATGCCTTCTTCGGAAATTTGATGACCGAGGAATTCAATTGATTTCTGTGCAAAGAAGCATTTGTTGCCATGAAATCGGAGGCCCTAGTCTGCTAGACGTGTGAGCTGGATCTCAATATGTTGTATATATTCGGATATTGAGTTGGAGAATACCAGGATGTTGTCTAGATATGGAATTACAAATGGTAGACCATCTAGTATTTCGTCCATAACACGCTGGACTGTTTGCGAGGCATTCTTGAGACCTAAAGGCATATAGTGATATTCGTGCGTGCCACCTCCGGTGAGTCTGAGTGCAGTATATGATACTGAGTCTTTGTCCATCGGTACTTGATAGTATGCTTTCACCAGGTCAAGTTTTGAATACACAGCATGACCGATAGCAGATCTGAGTAGGTCGGCTGTATTTGGCAGGATGTACAAATCAGACTGTGTGCAAGAATTGAGAATACGATAATCCCCGCACACCCCAAATGTTTCTGGTTCACTCTTTGGTACTACTACCACAGGCGAAGCAAAAGGTGAGCTGGATCGTGTACAGATGCCTTGTTGACGTAGCATGGCGAATTCTTGCTCGGCAGCCTTATGTTTGTGTGGTGCCAATGGACGTGCTCGTGGAGGATGAGGAAGTGGTTTCGACAAGATGATACGATGGGCTGTGATGGCACGCTTCCTCTTGAGATCGGGCATGAAGGAGATAGGTTTGAAAATTTCTTCATGACGTTTCAGAACATCGTCCAGTTGCGGTACATGAGGAACTGGAGGAATAAGCTGTATAGATGAGACTGCTTCGGCGCGAGTCGTATGTTTTAGCGCTGATGTAAGCAACTGATTGTCTGCAGTGCGTATCTCTCGTGTTCTTGGACGAATGGTCAGGTCGAAGTGTTCGAGAAAGTCACGTCCAATGATGTTTCTTGTCGTGTTGGCGATGATGAAAGGATAATTGAAACATCTTTTTGAGTTGGAGAACGAGATTGTGTGTACTCGTACCCCAAACGTCGCTATGTTGGAGCCATTGGCGCAGGTCAGACTGCTGGTGTCGACTGGGTGGGTGGGTTCGAAATAATTGTGGCGTAGTAAGCTTACATCTGATCCAGTGTCTATGAGAAATAATTCGCCAGAGGTTGCGTCACGGATGAGAAAAGATGTTGATAGTGGCAACTGACGATGAGACTGGTTGCTGGCATTTGGGCGTTTGAAGCATGACTTGACTGGAGCCGTCGCTGTAAATACAATAGTTTGATTGCGCTCTACCGAGAAAGAAACGCGTTTCGAGCCATCAGACGGGAGCGGCCAACGATCTTGGGGTGCTCAGCCTCTACTGCCGCCGAGGAGGCTGACCCCAGCAGTTTTCCGAACCTTCCATGGGCGGATCCTCCTGAGTTGTTGAGGGTGACCGCGCCCACTTGAACGTCGCGTCTGTGCGCGGGAATGTGCAGCCGTTTCTGAGGCAAAAGCATGTAGAGTGGCCATAGCTGCGGTGCTTCAGACACCACTCCGCTTATAACTGTGGCATTGTGGCCCCGTCTCTCGACGTCGACCTCCTGCTCTGCTCGGCATCGACTGAGGCCAAATTTGGCCTGACGGTGAGGTTCTCGAGCAGGCTGATGAGGCGTTCATTCGTGACATTTGTTCCGGCTGATGATGCGGTGGATTGTGATTCGAACAGTCTTGAGGTGATGTGGCCTTTCTCTTGGGCAGGTGAGCTGTAGTGGTGTTTCTTCCACCACTTGTCTAGACGTGCCGGCAGAACGTCGTTTATTGTACTTCGAGGGATTCGCGCAGGAACGTGGCCATCTCTTGTAGTGCCGGCGGGAGATTCTGTATGAAAAGTCGCATTACGATTTCCTTGGGCAGGTTGAATTCCAAGGCTTTCTGCTCCATCTCCCTAAATAGCTCAGAAGGCGTGCGGCTACCCAGGGACATCTGGCTCATTAATTCTGTAAGCCTGTCTTCTCGATCTGGTGTCAAACGCTGCTTGACGGCGCGTTGCAGGCTCTGCCATGGCTGCGCACATGTGCCCTCAGTGTATTGATGCAGTATATCTTTGAGTCCGCGTCTGAAAGACATTGGGATCGTCTCCCAAGCCCTCAAAAATATTGAGCCCTCGTCTGTTATATTGGACACCTTGGCCAATAAAGTAACATCGTCGACCCACTCGTCAAGGTAGTCTGGATCGAATTGGCATATTTTATACTGTGTCCATGTGTTGGTGCGGCCTGTTGCTGGGCTCACCACCGGGCTTCCTGCATTTCCTGAACTGGACCTCATCTTATGCGTATGAGTGTTGTCGAGAATAGATGGCAGTGTAACATCGTCCTCACCCGTCATCGTGCGGCTGTCTTCGAGCATTGTAATCTCGAGAGGGTGTTTTTCTGTGATATGTGCCTTAGAATTTACTTTCCTTCGTGGCATTCATCCAAAGTGCTTGAATTTCTCAAAATCTAGATGTTTATTAATTCTTTGCTGGCTGTGAGTTCGACGAACCGGGGCACCATTTATGTAGGGGACTTTTGCGAGATTAATTATTCCCTACATTGGTTTGGTAGCGGCTGTGGAGATCCGTGCACATGATTAATCCCCGGCTTTTTCCCGATGGGTGATGAGAGAAGACTAATGCGAATGATCACATATGTATTGTAAAAAACACCGCGTATGAAATCATAAGTAGTCCAAATTGACCGTGCTCTAGACGGCAATAAAATTAAATTTTAACACAAATGAATGTCTTAAACACCAGTCACAGTCAAACTAAATTGTCCGTACTCTAGACGGCGAAAAGTAAGAACATTGTTCACAAAGTTGAATGTCTTATGCACAAGTCACAGTTAAACAAAATTGTCCGTGCACTAGACGGTAGCAAAATGAACGCTGTTTATAAAGTTGCATGTCTTACACACAAGCAATTATTCTTTCACAAATGTCTGAATTGAAATGAATATATGCAACCGATTGAAAATACATGATGATATGAACATAGTCACTGTTAAAAGTTGTCACTGAAAATAAATGGATAAAATTCGTGTAAAGACTTCAATGACAAAAATTCACAAATAATTAGTTCACTGTTTGCTATGTTTTTAACTTATGTCATTATAATAATCCATTGTTCTCTGAAATTCGGATAGGCATAGTTAAATGCGAACAGTAAATCCCTTGCATAAACTGCGAATAATCCAACTGAGCGAAATAAATCCACTGTGACACTATAATCCACCGCATGTTCCATGCGTATTGCGCGCGGGTGTGTATATTTAATAAACAACTGTAAACGCCCCGGCTTCAAGTAAATGCCGTACGACGTTACAAACTCGGTTAAGGTGCTCTGAATAGAGATTAGTTACTGATAGGGGGCCCTTAAGAGGGCCTGGTAATGCGTTCTCTTGAAGTCTTCAGAGTGTGAAGATGTCCTAGAGCCTTGGGTGGACTCTGGTTGAGTTGTCGCTCCCGTGGTTGAGCTGTAATCACGATGTGGATAACGTCCTGCAGGTTCTGCACTTAATTGGCTCGTCTCTCTGGGTATACCGCAACAAGTTGAGTCACGGATGTAGTTAGTTGTTGGTGAAACTATCAAATCACCAGCGTAGGTATTGACAGCCGACAGAACGCACACGCGTGAAGCAGGTAGAATGCAAATGCCACAACTGGCTTGCATGGTAAATTGCCGTGCTTAAATAGCATGCCATGCCTACTTGCACACTATTGGTTAAACGGCAAGTTTCGCTTTTTTCTCATTGGTGCAACGTAAATAAAATTGAATTTAATTTACGCAATATGTCGGCCATTAATTTGTGTCGTTACAACACTTTCCTCTCTGAAAAAAAGGAAAAAAATTCCTCTCTGCGAGGCTAGATAAGAAATGCATGACAGAGTTCGAACCAATATGATGAACCATAAGTGCTGGGCTTAAATAGGCTTGTTGGTTGCTTCAACAATGATATGATGCCAGGTAACCACTAGGAATTGCTACACAAATTGTTAGCTCTAGTGGTCGGTCATACCACGTGAGGCAAAATAGAGCAGTGTAAGTTTTGGGAGCCGCAGCGTGAAGATTTCGAGGTAAATCGCCTCTGAATTTGCCAGGTTTAAGTTAAAACCTAAGCAGGTTGGATCGTTGTCAATGTGTTTGTATACGACCAAAGGAGCTAGAGTGCTCGACGTTGTGGTCATGACATTTGTAGAGTGGTCTTTGTGCAATTGATAAAGTTGAGATATGCATTGAAAGTGGCCTGTACCATGATATGAAGCTGATCACTACTTAGTGTTGCTACACGAAAGCGTTAGCTCTAAGTAGCTGGTCATACCAAAATAGGCAGTGTAATGTCATGTGTGAGAAATACATTATAATGTAAAAATATATACATTAAAATCAAAGGTAACTGCATAAAAATATGTACACGAACATTGCCTCAGAGATGGCATAATACCAAAGAACTGTTCAAAAATGCTACACAATTGTTAGCTAAGAACAGCTGGTTATGCCACGTGAGACAAATACGAAAAATAACGAAAGGTTAAAAAAATTTTGATAGTTAATGTTAATGTTTAAAAAAATCAATTACGCGTTATACAAATCAGGATATTGAGATTGTGAGCAGACGGAGCCTGAGACGTGTGTAGAAGGTTGAACGCTCTCAGGATCAGGTGGTTCGATAAACGGTTTCAACCTGTCTATGCTTACTGATGTCGGTGTAGCGCCTTGCATAATGATGAAGTATTTTGGTTGTCTGAGTAAAATCGGGTAAGGACCGCGATACTTGGGTTGTAGTGGTGCAACAGCATTATTGTTGCGAACGAGTACTCTCTTGCAGCTGTGGAGCTGTGGGTGAACGAAGACTGGACGAGGCGTGTGTCTCGGCTGCTGTTCGGACATGTTACCGAAATGAAGTCGAAGGCGGGTAGCTTCGTCTTGTGGGTCATCTTGTGCCGGTAGTAGACGTGGGAGCTGACTAGGCAGGCGTAGATCCATGCCATACAAGAGTTGTGACGCAGACGTTTTAATGGATTCACGAGTACGGGAACGCATGGCAAGCAGAACTAAAGGTAGTGCATCGACCCAGTTGCCATTAATGGACGAGGATGCTAAAGCAGCTTTGAGTTCCCTATGCATTCTCTCTACCATGCCATTAGCTTGGGGATGGTAGGCAGTCGTCTGGCGTAAGATGCATCCCATGTACCGCAAGGTGGTTTTGAAACGATCAGATGAGAAGCAAGTGCCTCTGTCCGTGATGACCTCATTGGGAACACCATAATTGGATATCCATGCAGAGATAAAACCGTTAGTTACTTCGTCTGCAGAAATGGTGCCAAGAGGTAATGCCGCAGGCCACCGTGTAAATCTATCGATCATAGTTAGAAGGTAGCTGAAACCTTGAACCTTTGTCAGATGAACTATGTCGATGTGGACGATGGCTAGGCGAGAAGTAGATCGAAAATGTTGCAACTTAGAACGAGTGTGTCGTGTGATCTTGTTTTTCTGACAAATTGCACACTCTGAGACCCATCGTTTAACATTCTGCCTAAGTCTGTGACCCCAGAAACGATCTGTAAGAAGTCGGACAGTCGCTTGGCTTCCTGGGTGAGAAATTGAGTGAATTGAATCGAAAACTTTTCTCTGAAGGCTGGTCGGCAGAACTGGCTTGTTGGGCTGCGTACCCGTGAAGTAAACAATTGGTAAGCCTTCCCACAGACGGCATATGAACTTGGTTGGGTGACGGGCTATTGATCTTTGAATGTGAATGTCACCGCGTTGTTCAGTTCGCAGGAGAGTTGGCGTTAGTGCAGGTTCACTGAGTGCCACGGAGTTGACAGTGAATGGTGACGGCGAAGGTGGTTGTAGAGAGACGTCTGGCCTGGACAGGGCATCTGCAATGAAGTTCTGTTTGCCCTTGAC
>JAQBSW010008993.1:0-31088 GCA_029291075.1 Eudiplozoon nipponicum
ATATATATATGATTGCTATGTTGTTCAACGACTAGTTAAATACAATGGGATTGTTGTTTGATTCAATCTCACAAACTTGATTTAAAGAATTGTTTATTGTTTGTTGACAGATCGCTCTCAGATAACACCTGTTATAGCTGATAGTTTTCAGTGTGTGATGTGGCGTTCTATTTTATTCTATTATCTAACTTTATTGAGTCGAATGGATTCTCGCACATGCACCTGATTATAATTCCAGTAAAGGATTTAATCAACGCTGGATGTTTCCAATGGTGCTATACTTTACATTCAATGAGAAAGAAAGCAACCTTATATGCATGTTTCTAAATGTTTTCATTTTACATTTTTTAAAGATTTTATTTTCATTCCATTTTATAACGATTGACATTGGTTATGCGCTGTTTTCTTATTTGACTACAGATCAAATCTTCAACCAAATCGTCCATCAGTTAAAGATTGAATCTGTGCGCATATGAAACAGTCGTTATGGACAATAATGATCAAGTTCCAAAATTCGTGCTAAACGTCGCCTTTCTGACAGGTGCCGTATTCATTTGATCTATGGAGATACTATTAATCGGTTTCTGTTGAGATTTCAAGACGTATCAGCCTGGCTGCAGCTGAATTTGTCTAATTATGCAATCTACTTTGGAATTGCTTATCTATCTTCACGAAGAATAACGCCCGGGTTCTTCAAATCGAGCTTATTGTAGTCTCATTTGTGTTGTGTTGAGCTAGGAATCCACTATTACTTCCCGGACGTGAACAGCTTTGTAAATCGAAATTCGCTCGGTTTGGCTTAGACCGGCACCTGCTAAACGTCAGAATACCCAGAAGTTCTGTACGACCGCTATTTAATGCTCAATCACCATCGAAAATTGTTTTGGAATACCAGTTGCGCTGGTTGGGCGTTTTTTTAAATTTTCAATTTCACTTACTGCTAGCTTGTCCATCCTAGCTGAAACCAAAGGAGTGGCAGATCAACAATCTTTTGGTTGGATATTATTATTTGTGATATGGCTCACTTGATCACATCGAAGCGTACCATTTATCAAAGAAATGTTTAGAAGGGCAAAGATCTGTTAGAGCAGCTACAAAGGGGATTCAGTAGGGAGGTCTGATTAATTCTTCCATTATTGGCCTAAGCTGCTCTGGAATTCGCCGAGCGACATCTTATATATATATATATATATATATATATATATATATAACTTAAACATCTAATAATTGCGAACACAATAACAATAAAGCGATGGCACATCAAATAGCGTTACAAAAAGTAGTCCCAATTGTATAAAAGCAAAAAAGGCATAGATACGAGTGGATTGGTTACGGCAAACCTACAGTTTGTTAGCGAAAATATTAACGAACGAAGAATAATGGCTGTAGATACTGATAGAAATAAGATTTATTATTATATGTTATTCCAATGATTAGGGTTCTTTCTAAACCTGTCAATTATGTCCAGATATTTACTGTGCATTCGCAGAGTAACAGTATCTTACATTTAGAGTGGGAATTTCACATCGAAATGCGGAGAAATCACTGCTTATCTATTTAAGGTGGCCTGAGCAGAATATCGATTGTCGAAAAATAATGTGATATCGTCTGCATTGGCAAGACCACCTGGGGGAACTTTAATACCCGCATCTTGAAGGTATGGAAGAGTTGTATTTGTATTGAAACTTGTTACAATTTTAACCAAATCTGAGGAAAGTGGATATCACTTGGTAATCAAGGTATGTTGAATCGTTGTAGACCTTAACGCGACCGGAAGTGCAGTGTAGTGAGCGCGCATAATATAAATTTATTAGGCATATCACTTTTTAATAGATTATCTAATAGAACATTACGATCCACTGCATTCTAGAAAGTAGGTTATTGTGGGAAGTCGATGCACGTTGAAATATCTATTCAATTTTGTCATGATCAGAATCCGGTTTCTTTTTATTTAGTATGTGAATCGTGCGAAATGCTAAGACGGCGTAAGATCGGAGAAAATAAGCTATATAAGACGATTATCACACGAATTCCAATTGTCTTTTTTGAAGATAAGAATGATTATTGTCTCACTCCAAGCAAGTGGTACATTCTCATTTTATACAGTGCGCAAAAAATCAGCGCTCACAAAAATAAATCGCTACCATCCATAAGTCTGGAAGAAAATAATCATGATCTGCAATTTTGCTATGTTTATGAGAGGTGATATAGGCATGATTTCAGGACTCGGAACGAACACTGATGCCAAAAAAATATTTTTTAAGTGTTCAGCCCACCTATAGATGGTTGTTTCTATCACTTATCGTTTCGGTAACGTTTAAATTTCGCGGATCTGTTGCACGGATAAGTTGGATTCGAGATTGACTTTCAGATTGTACTTAATGTGGTGTCTCACATTTCTACGAATATTATTATGAACCGATCTATGTGGAATATGGCGCCATAGTTATGGTATCATGTACCGACCTGGTAACCATAGTTTCAGTACGATGTACTAACTAGACAAATAAAGTGTTGGTACCCTTCACAGGCTCGGTATTTATTATATATAGTGAGCTGGCCTTGAAGTAACATTGTCGAAAACTTTCTATGAAGTAAGCTACACTACTGCAGATTTACACATTTGTATAAAAGATTGTTCAGTCCAATTGCCCAACATTTCTCTCCCAAATACACAGTGGATAATGGGCGTAATAATGGCACCTACCGATGATTAGCCTGTAAGCACGAAACAGATGTATATGTGAAAATATAACTTCATTTCATGCTGTCCTTCTGGTCATATTTGAACTAATTTGTTACTGGGTTCGCTACAACAAATACAAAAATATCATCTATATAATCAAATAGTGAAATTTTATTTTAATTCAATGCCTGTCCCTGCACGCGGCATTTTGCCTGTCTTGCAAAAACTGATCTGGACTGGTTAGTTACAATTTTAGTTCTAAAGCGACCTTTTCGTTGCCTACGTTTTGCAGCTAATATTCCTAATTTTCTTCCTAGCTTTGAAATTGGCATAACTTGTTTTATGGTGTTCACTAAGAATTGACGACCTTTACAACCCGAGTATATATATAATTACTTATATATATATATATATATATATATATATATATATATATATATATATATATATAATTAATTAATTATATATATATAATTAATAAATTGATTTTGCAGAACTGTAGCAATTAATACCTTTTATATGTTGATTTATTGTTTTTGTGAATGAACATAACTAGTTTTAGATCACGTCACTGTCTCTTACCTTAATGGATTCCGAAAAAAAATCTTTTTCCTATTTTAATAGACTCTTGAATGCAATTCAGACTCTTGCTCCTCATCTGCTGCGTTACCTCGTGGTGTGCGTCATTATTTCAACGGACAAGAAGAAAAAGATTCTCATTCGTGAAATGACACATTTAATTCAGCAGGAAACATACGCCTATCGTGATCCGGTGACTGAGTTTGTCGAATGCTTATACGTGAAATTTGATTTCGATGGTGCACAGGAAAAGCTAAAGTTGTGCGACACGGTAAGATTTTGTTTGTATGGAATGAAATTAATTGGTTTTGTATGGGAAGTGGTAGTTTTGCCAGTCATTTTCTTCGATTCTTTAGATTTAATCACTAATTAGTTTTAACTTAATTTATGGTACACTTTCCATGTGCAAAAATAAAAATAAATTTTATCAGATATAAGAACCGTTTCTTTCTCATTTTCTTAAGTATCTACAAAAGAACATCTCATTATATATATAAATTTAAAGGAAAAACGTAAGTATGGAGAGAGAGTGTGAAATAAGGGAAAATCAATCAATTGCACGCGTCACCTCCAGTTAAAGCTCAAGGCCTGAAAATGATTCTTCTGCTTGCATAAATCCGGCTGCTATTTATTTATCCATGGAACTCCTTCTTTTAACGCATTTATTAATTATCACAAATGCTACGTCTGGAGAACATACATGTGAGATTTCAACGATGTATCGCTTAATGACAGACGTGTATTCACCATTTAATTCAAAGCAGGCGTTGCAACGTTTTCTCATTCTAGTAATTATCAGTCTGGTCGGTCGGCCTTATGTAAGTTGATCGGCAACTAGTGCATGTATTTGATGCCGACATTAACGGATGTTCCTTTGTTATTGCTGGTAAAGGCAAATGTGTTACCTTAAATAACATTCGTAGTTTAGTTGAATTAAATGTGCGTGTTAATGCCGCTTCAACTTCTTTTGTACTATCCAGGAAACTGCATCCCCCTTAAATAGAATGTTCAGGTAGACTGTTTACTTTAGAAGGGCATGTAAGAAAGGCGGACAATCATCTTTCTCGTGCTTTGATGTGGTACCGAAATTCTAATGAGCTTTGTTGAAACTAAAGTAATGTTAGTGATTGCGATTTTTTTAAGGACAGGGAAAATATCAACGTACTGCATAGATTAAGTACATTTACTTATGACATTCTTTAATGATGTGGTCTCCAGATTTCCAATGAAAATCTCAGCCAACACTGGAAATAAAGGGCTCTCCATTAACACACTATCTGGCTTTTTATAGATGTTTCTATGAAAACGAAACCGTAAATCTTTTGTGCATTATAAGATATGCTTGCGTAGAGTGTGACCTAGCACCGGAGATGGTTGTCTTGTTCTACCGCTTGAGTTCTAATGCCAATGGTAACATCAAAATATATCATAATCTTGTTTTTAACATTTATATCTTGAATTTTGTTTACAAACGAATCGTCTACTGAGTAATTACTTAGTATGATCAAGGTTGCGAACTTAATATAAGCTCCTGACACATTAAGTACATAAATTTGTCAGTATAAACTTAGAATTGTATAGTGTAGAACAGGCAATTGCCTATTCTACACTATACAATTCGCAACCTTGATCATATTTAATGTTATCATCGCCCGGCAACCAATGCTTGTTTAATTACCTAGTAGTTTACACTATAGTTCCAGTATAAAACCTAACAATGTGGCCAGTACATGCATCGGAGATTTCACCACTGATAAAATTGGTCTCATAGGACAGCCGTTTTGTGTGTTTTTGATAATCCGTACATTGTTGGTGTAGATAATCCAACTGGCTTGAGCTTCTGTGTGTTGGCCTCATGAATTAAACCAGTTAAGATCTTAATTTCATTTATTACTTTGCGCTCCACTCTGCCTATATCATCTGATTTGACGTCTAAATGCGTGAATTTTGTATTGTCCTTCATCACGTTATCCATCTTTTGTATAGTCATCATCATCATCATCATGTCCAGCCATACAAAAGTCAAAAGTGACTAATGTTTCACTGCCATATAACCATAAGGAGTGAAAAATAGTATATAAGTTAATTTCGACAAATTATTAGTGACGGCATAAACAAACCAAACCTCGCAGCTAAATTTGCCCTACTAAGAAAAGCAAGTTACGAAGATGATTCTACTAGACATCTGCAACAAGATCGCCACTGAGCTCGATTCGATGCCATATCGCTAAGGGTTTCTACCCGAGAACTATGATGCGCACGATGACCCCATCCCGTCAGACGAGTGAGTCCTGTACGACCCAATAAGGATGTAAGTAACTTCAATTGTTTCTGCTATGTTAAAATCTGCCAACCTTGTTTCTTACGTCAATTTGGTGCTGGATGAGAGAACGGAGCACTACTGGGCAATCATAATAAGGGCATACGCAAAACGTGACCGAGCCAACGCAGTTGATATAGCCTTATTTGTTTTTCTAACGACGAGCACTTATTGGCAGATACAAAAATACGTAAACGTTAGTTATTCGCTGTTGGTAAACATCATGTGCTATATTTCACAAAAACGATGATCGAACGAAGCGCCTCAAATCATCAACTCTAAGAGGCCAAGTTTCACTAGCGTATAGTAAGACTGCGCGTACAGATGCATTGTAAACACGACCTTTAAGATATGTAAACCTGTCGACTATGTCTAGATCTTCATTCTGCAGTCGCAACGTTGGAGTGTGTGGTGGGTGATTCTGTAACAGCATCTTACATTTGGAGGGTGCGAATTTAATACCGAAAGACGGAACAACGTCTGTTAATCTATTGAAGGTGGCCTGGGCAGCATCCCGATTGTTGAATAGTACGATATCGTCTGCATAGTCCAGATAGACTAGTTTATCGCACGGGAGAACTTCAACACTAGCATCCTAAATGTGTGGAAGAGTTTTGTTAATAATAGCATAGATTGCAAAATTAAACAAAAGGGAAAAGTGGACAGCCTTTATGAACACCAGTGGTGGTTGTAAAGTTGTGCGTTAGTTTGTTGTAGACCTTAACGCGACCAGAAGTTTTTGTGTAGAAAACGTATAATATTTAAAAAATTTGAGGGAACCGTTTTTTGACAAGATATGGAATAAAACATTGCGATTCACCAAATCAAATGCACCCTTGAAGCCTAGAAAGACGGCTAATGTGGGGCGGTGATATAAATGTCTCTGTTCGCGAACTTGCCTTAACGTAAAAATATTATCTATACAACCTCGTCCTGCGCGTAATCCGGCCTGTTCTTCTCTTGTTTGTGATTCACGTGAAGCGCTAAGACGACGTAGGATAATCGAAGCAAATAGCCTTGATACGACCGGAGTCAAACTTATACCACGATGGTTATCGCACGAATTACGATTGCCTTTATTGAAGATGGGAATGATGGTCGACTCATTCCAGTCAAGTGGTACGGTTCCTCATTCCATATAGTATGAAAAAGTTTGGTCAACGCTCCTGAAATTATATCGCCACCATCCTTAAACAATCCCGGAAGCAGATCATCGGGGCCGGCGGCTTTGCGGCATCGCGTACTTCTTACTTGGATGGTTCTTCGGCATATTTTTCCATTATACCAATGCTTTTGTTTTTATCAGCTCGTAGTATTTTGATATCTGTATTTCTGCTGATATCTATAAGAGCATTTAAATGTTGCTTTGTCAATGCATGCTGTTCTGCGCATTTGGACGATTTCATATGTGAAGCCAGATAAACTAAAGTAGCCTCCGTTCTAAAGTAGTTTTGAACCAATTAATATAATCAATACTTGTAGGTTCTAAGTCTGCTTTTTTCAGATAATAGTTCAAATGCTGCCTTAAACTCAACATTGCATTAGAAGGATGAATTTCATTATTTCGGCCTCATTGTTAGCTGATCGATTGGTATTTTTGATAAGTTTAGCATGTGTTTATCAATATCGGACGGAATTCCATCACATAAAACTCCAGGTTTTATATATTTTTCTAATTTCTTCAATATCCTTGTTTTGTCTTTCTTCATTATAGTTGCAAAAAACATCAGAAATCTAATTTTTGCAAAAAGGCTTAGTTCATACAATATAGAAGATGCATCCGATTCTTGCCCGTAACACCACACCATCTTCCTTTCGATGCTCAATTTTGGAATACACCAACCTTGTAAGATTATTTCTGTTGACCCGTATTTTGGACTTCCGTAAACTACGCGTCAAATCCCCTGTAAGCCTACTTAATCAATACATTGATAATAGTTTTCTGTAAACAATAACGCTCTTTGCGCTCTATATCTTAACGTCACTAGTTCATCTAGTTTTCTGTATGATTCATTTAGAATACACGCCTTAATAAAATGCATAGTACCATTTCCACGGATGCATTTCGCCGCACTCTCCAAATATGCTAATGGTATCCCCGGCTATACAGCGAGCGCTTCTAGTAGATGCCGAGACTCAATTCTGTGTCGCGAAATATGCTGTACATGACTCATTTGAGGTGTCCCGGAGGCAATCATTCCACTCTTTTTTGGTTTTGTTGTTGTAGAGGCTGTTCTTCCAGAGGCCAGCGAAACTACAGAGTTACGATCGAGAGTTGCAGTCTATTTACCTACATCGTTGATGGTGTTCTAATGAAAAAACGGAAGAGCTTCACGAAGTCCTTAGTTGCGTTCAAAATGTTTCATACTTTCTGATGTCAAAACACTACGAAAATGGTCCTTATAGCAAATTTTATTTCGGAGTCTAAGATCGAGTTCAACGTCGCTCTGTTGTCAATTTTTTACCTAAGATCTGCAGAGATTTCTAGAAGCATTAGACACGGCGTCTTTTGACAAACTGTGAAAACCGCTAAAATCGTTGGTCGATTTCACTTGACACCAAGCCCATGATTATATAATCAAGTCTATTGTCGAGTTTTACTTTATGCTGCGAAGATTTTGAAAGTGACACTATGTTTACTAACGTCTGGACAGCCTAGTAATTAGATTTATTCTTTCAATTTTGTTTAACGTCATTACGATTTAAGTGTCACTGGTAGCAAACTCTGCAAAGCATTCGCACTAGTGTGTGATCTTAATTTCGTAGCAATGACGCATTTGGAATGTTAATGTGAGTATATAAAGGCATACTGAAGTTGGTTTAAACATTTCCTTCCTAGCTTTCCTACTTATATTTAGAATGCCGTCGGCGGTACTCATGTTTCTTCAAGCAGGTGCAAAGACGTTCGTAATGCAGTTGTCCTTTTTTTAGTAAATAAATATTCCGAGAAATAACTTGTATGAATGAAGCGAAATTTATATCGAATTCGCCATCAAGTATTTGGATGAATTTTATTGAGTCAAACTGCTCTTAGGCGATATGCTACCAAGGCTAATAAGTTCCATCTGATTAAATATTTGCATTCATTATCTTCCTTCTCTTACAAAACAAACTAATGAAACAAGCGCAATATTTCATTTAGCCATATTTTTTTGGCTTCAGCCTGATCTTTCATTAGATAGTTGCGTGTACCATCTATGTATGTGCGCATTTCCGTAACTTTTATGTTCATCTAACTAAGTTATACTAAAGTTGTTGAATAGGAATTTACCATTTGCATGCGTTAGACTATTTATTTTATACACTCTATGTAAAATGACGTCACTGAAATTGCCTTTATATTTTCTGATGGGGCGAGACCATTAATTCAGTAACACTCGTCATAAACGCATGCCATTGTGTTTGATAAAATTAGAAATCCGAATGACCAATGCACGTTTTATATTTAAATTAAACCCATTCAGGTTGTACTAAGGATAGGCTTGGTAATAACAGTTATTGTCATATCATTAAATAAGCGCACGTCACGCATGTGCATGTATATGTGTATACATAACTGAAAAGATTTATTTAAATATAATTGATACACATATACGTACATCTAACTGGAACTGCAGTCAATAGACATTAATTTACCCTTTGTACCTTTCAGACTAATTATTTATTCTACAAATTTGAAATGCTGTATTATTAGAATGGACTCAATAGGTAGGGTGGTGTTGATAGACACAAAATTCGGCGTTCAAATCACTTGGAAATTCAAAATCAAACGAGGTGTTTGGGATGAAATTTAGAAATACTATATTATCATTACTTGATTGGACATTAATTGAATAATAAGCCCACTAATAAGTCAGTCTTAATCCGATGTTCTTAATCTTTTACTGGAGCTAACTTCAGTTCTAAATTTATGCAATCGTTCTTTTCCTACCATTATCTAATGCGGTATTCGAAATCAAACCTAACGATTTTTCAACAGCAGCTTCATTCATATTATCCCTAGATTTAATTTCGATAGATTCTCTAATCAATCTCGTCACCCTATTGCGACTACATATTTTTATACTTACATGCAGTTCTATGTTCACCTCTTCTTACCTTGGTTGGGTGCATGGTCTCAGCAACAGACTTGAGGCTATAATCATTGAATGGGATTTAATACACTTCTGACGTGTCCAAGGGTTTAATCTTTTCTTTTTGTTTAGGGAGTATATTGCCTAAGGTTCCAAGTATTTATTTTAAAGCAATTCGTTTTACTTTTCTACTTAATATAGAGTTCGGTAATACTATGACCTTACGCTCTTCCTTACCCTTATCCACCTTTATGTACCTCAAATTAGGATTACATTTTAATACGACATCCAGCATTGCTGCATCTAGTGAGTGAAGAGGATAACAAATAGCCTTGAATTATCGCACAGTCTACCTAATTCTAACTTCCTATGCTTTATATCTGTCAATCTAAGGCTTCTTACTGTTAATGCTATTAAAATAGCGCTTTTCATAAGATACGGGTGATTGGACTTGCAATTAAGATGGATACCCGAATAAGTATCCTTCCTATAAATATCTCTTTCCAATTTCAGACCATTTCTAATTAATTTGTTATCCAAACGATTCCCTTTCCAGAGTAAATTGAAGTTCGCTCATTCTAATCGCTTAATTTAAGACATTTACCATTTCATTATCACCATGGATCCAGGTCATTAGTATGTCATCCAAGAAGCGTAGGTACGATTTTGGTTTCTTGTGGAATCTTATCTAAAATATTATTTTCAAATAATGCATGAAGATCGATAAAGGTTGTTTCATTGGAACAACTCGAATTGGGGGAGTGTTGGACACTGACAATAATCCTTAATGGAGTACCAGGCTTGCGCACTAACTAAACCATGCACTCTTGCTGCAACTGTATCTCTTTGTATGAGGTTGCTACCATGCGTCGAATCTACTTCATCACAAACAATCATATAATTGACTAATAAATTTACTTGCCTTTGTAACCTTTACATAGGGTCTATTGTTATTGTATTGTTTACTTTTGCATTACTTAACTGTTCTGACATTTTATTTTTATAATCGGATTGACTCATCAGAACTGTAGTTTCCCCTTTATCCGCTTTTAGACATAAAATTATTCGATATTAACTCATTTCTGACACATTGAATTTTGTAGTTTGGCCTAACTTTATCCTCTTTGCGTGGTAAAAATTTTGAAAGACTAAAAACCATGTGTAAAGCACGGTTATGTAGTTTAACTTGATAACTCTTGAGAACTACTGTTGATAGGTTAGTCACGATTAAAATCCTACCTTCTTGAGGTATATAATTTCCAAAACCAGCTAGTTTTCTATCACGTCTAATTATGACTTTCATGTTTCTCTATTACGGGCTTTATAACTAATATCCTCAATGATTTAAAAAATATAGTGTGCAAAAGAGAAATTTACATTGATCTTAATTTAGTTTTCTCTTTAATAAGTATAATTTTACGTTTATCTAAATAACGAATTCAAGTGTTCATAATATTTGTACAAAGGTCATGCTTAAGAGACATACCTTACGCAGTTAACTTAAAATATAATTTAAAGCAAAAATATTTTGAAATATTTGATATTTGACTGATGACTTTCTTCGCTTGAGTGTATTTATTATAACATTTCACGGTTTTGTTGCTATATTTCATGCTAAATGTTCCTTAAAATAAAATTTTATTTTGCAAAACTGGATTAATCGAAATTACCTGATTTGCGTTTTCATTTATTGTTCCAGTTGTTCTCTTTCTTGGACAAAATAATTTGGCTGACTTTATCGGCAGTCTTCTTCATTCGTTGCGCGGGCGGTGATAATAATTACTACAATCAATGTTGCAATCTTAATATAAACAACTGGCTCATTATGTATAAACATTTTTCAATATAAACTAAGTATTCTATGCTGTGACAAAGGCACTTCATCCAGTAGACCGATTTCTTTCGCGAAAAATTCTGGATAGTACGTAATGAGTTCGGATAAATCACTCTGCTTTAGTAATTTTTGTGCTTCAATTATTTATTTTGGTATTATTATCACTTTTCTTGTTTTTTCGTTATTTATTTACGATTATGTGGCAGTGACACTATTAAATAATGATCTTTGTATTTTAACGCATGATGATAATGCACAATGTTTACATATATTTACTTTATTGCTATAATCAGCAGACTATGTGAAACAAGGTGGGATCAAATAGTTATTTATAGTTGGTTATTGGACTAGTTATATCTATAAGTAATGCAAAAGAATTTTTGCAAAATTACTTTTCAAATACTTTAATGTTGTTTTTTCCTTATCTAATGTGTTTTAATCGCTTTAATTAATCTTTGTTCTAAGCAAATAGCGTAACGTTAAATATTTTACTAATCAATTGCTTATGAATTTTTTGCTATATGTACACTTTTGTCTGAACTTTCAGGTGTTGCCAAATGATTTCTTCCTCACTGCTTGTTATGAAGAGTTTATTAAGTACGCACGAATGTTAATGTTTGAAACATTCTGCCGCATACATCACTCAGTTGGTATAGAGTAAGTTTTTGATGACTAATTTGCGTCATTAAATTTGACGCTATCTGAATGTTAAAACTTTATTTCTCTTTCTTTGTTGATAACCTTTTTTATGTCAAAATGCATGCACAATAAACGCTTGATTTTGTGTGAGAATCATTAATGTTTCAATATTAAGATTACATTACATGTTATCAGGAAGCTTCACGAATTGCAAATCCTTTCTTTACCTCATATAATTGATAAGCGTAAATAGAGTTGAAACGCTACTTTATATTGTCTCCTATCCTGGTTTTCTAGTCTTCAAATTCGCGATTTTAGAGGTTGTATCTTTAAAAATGCAAATGTATGCGCGTTTCTTTTTTCTCCTTTAACCATAAGAATTTTCTACCCCATGACAAAGGTCTTCTGGTCTTCGAAAACGCAATTATGAAGCGTTATATTTGTAGTCACTCGATAGCCATCATTTAATGCTGGATGGGTGATGTCTAACTGTGAGCCAACCATTGCTGAATAGATGGGCTATGTCGCTTTGATGATCAACGAGAACAGGCCTCTTAATGCATAGGATCTGCTAATTAAAATGACCTGGAGCATATAATGTAGCGTGGAGAACAGTAAGAATTAGATTATCTCATGGAAGGCCTCGTGCAGTTTTATTATCCATTCAAATTGTTTGTGACTGAGGGCAGATTTCGTCTCTGGCGCCGCAGAAGCAGATGCTCCATACATGGTGCGTATAATTAATTGATGGAAAACCATTTTCTATTGAAATCAAGTGTTCCAGGTTTATTTTATAACCCATGCATAACTCTGAATAGTATGCGGGTGTGATGCATCTTATTTTAAATTCTGATTTTGTAGTTGAGTATGACACCCACCATTATTGCTTTTCTGGAATACTCATTCGTCTTCTATAATGTGTTGATTGAGATATTATGGTGTACCAGTCAAAATAGTTTGATACTCGTGGCCTGTAGCAATGTTTCATCGTGTTACAATCGCCTTTGTAAATATATTTCGTAAGCTAATGCGATTGACTCCAGTGTTTCGCAAAGATTTGTACTAGTTTTCAATTTTTTCAATCTTGTCAAAAGAATCACTAATGAAGTCACTGCGAAACACCGAAGTACAGACCGAAGTGCGACTGACCTTCCTTTCCTCAAATACTATGACGATAACGTTATGGTAGTATAAAAAGAACGCGATCTCTAGAGAGATGTAATTGCACTCAATAATTGCTTGCCTGGTGCGCTCAAAAACTGATATTTTAGACCATTTTTTATCCGTAACCTAACACCGTGCTAAACAACACCGAGTTCACCATCGTCAACTGATTCTTTACATTGAAACTTCAAATTACACCAAACGAGTCGGATTCTGCAAATACATAGTACCCTAGCTTACGCAGCTTTTGGCAAATATGCAAACCGATTGAGTATAGTCCTGTCATATCGATAAGCATCATATACTACGTTTTTAGGACAAACTAAATGTTGGTCCTCCTTAGTGTTGTAGAGACAGGAAATTCCCAACGATTGATCCTATGGCATGGACAGCTTTGTAAGCCGAAGCTTCTTCGACGTCACTAATTGATGAGTGTCAGAAGTCAAGAATCACGCGAGGCGTTTACAAGCCCACTTTTTGTTGGCCCGATTCTAACATCCTTATTATCAGCAACTTGTTCACGCCACATCTTTGCTTAATCAAAAGAAACTTGAATGGGCGAAATATATATAAACACAACGCAATGTCCTAACCACTAGACTATCACGGTCATGATACGTGATACGGTGAAATCCGCAAGGAAGCTGTGTTGCTGATGTCGCCTTGCCCGAATGCTAACTTGGCCATAATGGTGTTGTGGAGGTTTAGTTTGCCTCATTTCTGTGAGTTATCCTGATAAATTTACTCATAGTAGCAAGGTTTTCCTTCTCTCTCTACCCCTCTCCCTCTCTCGTAAATCTCAATAATAATTTATCTAAATTCACTTTTTTTTTCCACTCCTTATGGTTATATGGCAGTGAAACATTAGTCACTTGACTTTTGTGTGGCTGAAAATGATGATATATATATATATATATATATATATATATATATATATATATATACTCCAGAGATGCCCACAATTAGCAACACAAAAATTAGTTCGGATAAACGACTTATTCATATTTAAAGAATCGTGTAATGCGGCTTGAAAACCTGAACTTAAACAAAATTAAATAGTTTCCACATATCGTTCTTTACGCCATTTTTGCTTTCGGTATAACCTGAATATTTATCAGATAAATTAAAATAAAGATTTACAGATACATTTCCATATTCAGACGTCTCTAAATTTTGCACTCGAATATTGGAATATTAAATGTATTTCGAACTGTTCTGGGCTCGTATCGCAAAGAATGAATTCCATACATGTTGTAAATACTTTTTCTACCACATATAAACTAGGATTTTAGATAATTTGTCAAAATTTTTTTTTGGTGTTTGTAGTATGCTAGCCGACAAACTAAACATGACTTCGGATGAAGCCGAAAGCTGGATTGTAGATTTACTTAGAAATGCACGTATTGATGCAAAAATCGATTCAAAAAAGGTATGCTACTGTTTTAGTTTCAAGCTACATTTATATTTTAATTAAGTCTAATTAATTGATTCTAAGAAACAGCAATTTTTTTGTTTTAGATAATAATATGTTTTCTGTATTTTTTAATGAGTAAATTAGTCGTTTGAATAGTTCATCTCTATTCTCGATGATGTCTACGATGTCTCTCTTATTTTTCCTTGCGAATGTTTTTTAAAAGATTCCTTATTAATACATTCACATATCTATTTTGGTATGATATATTAATGTGTAAATTTTTTCGTGTCCGTTATCTACCCCGTAAGTCATTTAAATTTATAGCAAATAGATTTCTCAAAACCAAACGCTTTTGTCAATTAGTCATTATCATTCCTAGGTCGCATACCATTTAGGAAATGGAAATATGAATTGCATCTCTCCACCCAGTGTTAGGAGTAGTAAGTCCACTCGTAACAACATTTTTCCTTCATATTGATATACGACTTTTTTAGCTTCAGCTTAATTGCAAAGATTCACAATCTGGGAAAGCCTAGGTTTAAACTAAAACTAAATTCTGTGTGCATTTTTACTAATTCTGGGTACATTGACTTCTTCCTAGGTTCGTTAAATAGGTATTATTATTATAATTATTATTATTGAATTCAATTTTTCTTGGCGTAGGGTTTTATTGGGCAGATATTTGTATGGCCTTGTTTCTGTGTAGTCTAGACTGATCCCATCATTGCCATAGGAATTTTATATCTGACGATCTGCGTGCACTGATTAACCAGCGAAGTAATGCTGGCATTATTTTCCCCCGGTCGAATTAGATACAGCCATCATCCCCTTTCACGTAAAGCCTCGATTCCCTTTCAACTGCACCGTAACGTTGAATAATAGATGGGTAGTGACGGAATGAGAGCTGTTGGCGCCCATGCATGCTACTCTTGATTTGCAGCCTTTCTGATGAAAGAAAATTGCATACAAACCACCCCCATTAGAAATGGGCGACCTGGTGTTCATTTACTGTTCCCGAATAACTTTGAGAAATATTAACTATACCGATCGTCTTATCGACTGTATAGTGCGGCAAATCAGGCTACTGCAGACACAATTTTTCAATTATGTCTCTTTCATCTTACTTTCTTCTTCTCAATCAATCGTTTAGTTTCTATGAAATCAAATCACTGAGACCCATGTCGAATTGTCAGATATTGAATATATCTCAAGTAAGCTGCCAGTCATTAATCCTAGGTTAGGTTTTCACGTAAGCCTATTTTATGCGCCTACACTTAATACAATTGGGCAACAATTGCCTGTAGCACATACGTTAGATGAACATATAAATTTATATATGTTGCATAACCGAAAGTACTGGGTGCGCCGTCCTTATTTATCGTGACAACGGGGACCCGGTCTTGTCCTTAGTTTACGAGTTTTTAAACTGAATGGAACCGTCAACAACAGACTTTTTGAAATACGCCTAAAGACAACGTATAAAATGGATACCAGAAACTGACAATCTTTAAAATTTTCATTGTGTCTGTATAATCTCGACCTACATTACCGTAGGTCGAAATATTTTACTGGAAAATTACTGGATAAATGCACAGTTTGTTTTAAAAAGAATTATTTGATATTTCTCTCTGGTCCTGTGACACTGAAGCAGTCCTCACACTACTTGTCCGGAAATGATATGGAATAAAGATTTTACGATTTTTTGAAATGAAGTACCGAAAGTTTATAAAATATCGGTAAATCTTAATTCACAAACATTTCCGAACAAGACGTGTAAGGATGGCTTCAGACACACGGGACTAGTAAGAACCCACCAATCAATTAAAAACAACATGCTTTGCACCTGGAATGTTACTGAATCAAAATTTTACCGACATACAAGTGATACCATTTGTCCTGCAACCGCCAGTTGTGATACGAGCTCAAAATATGGACGCAGGTTCCTTTTACGGAATATATCCTTCTCCAACACTCGCAATCTGCGCAGAAGCACGAGTTTAACGCTGTCCTAAAACTCATGTGCACGATGCATTGGTATTTGCAGTATTGCTAAATGATAGTATTACTTGATCCATTTGTGACGAATATTTTGGATGATTACCCTTCGTGCGCAGTGGACGCCTTTAGGTCTTTGGCAGTAGTTCTTTGAGTAGTGTAGAACATGCATGTTACAAACATTAAATAAGAATCGATGACATCCGTAAAAATTTTTGGTTCTACCAATTTGTGCTCTTTCTTTTACAAACAAATCTCAATCAATTTTGCTTGATGTGTCCCTGTTTACGTATGCTTTTAATTCTATTGCCTAGTTGAGCATTTTTCTCTCAAACAACGCCAGACTGACGTAGCAAACCAATTGAACAAATTATTATACGATCATTGATTACGCTAGAGGTCATAAGAATTACTTAAGTCGAGTTTGCGAGCTTGATATAAACACCAGTTTCATTATATAAACTAAGCCAGGCAATTCAACGAGTGGACTGCTTTCGTTCATATCGGGAACTCTTCATGTCCGGTCGAGAATGTGCCGTGGGCAGGGCTCGAACCGTGGCACGTTTCCATCGAGGTCTGAAAATATTCACACACTACACACAATTTTCAGTAATATACTAACTTTTAAATACTATTTGTTGCGGAGACTATATATATATATATATATATATATATATATATATATATATGTATATATATATATATATATATATATGCAAGTATGTATTATGTGTTGCGTACCTAGTAAGAAACTAGTTCAGTTGTGACCAGAAGGATAAACCAAAGGCAGCATGAACGGAAAGTATAATCTCATGCACATTGGTTTCGTGCTTACTGGCGACTCATCAATAGGAGCCGGTATTAAGCCCTTTAACCACTATAAATTTGGGTAAGGAACTAATTTGTTACTAGATTCGCAACACCTAATACATACTTATATAATAACTGGTTTTAGGCTAGACCATAATCAGTGGAATTTAAATGGCATCTCTTTAGACATGTATTTCCAACTAGCCACCCGCAATGTCATTATAGAACAGACACCACACTAGAAGTGGTTTTGATCTTAATATTTATATAATGATTTATGATTTCCCTGCGGTGATAACAATTAATCAAATCAAGGTTGATAGCTTGATATTAACACTAATCGAATTATATATAAATTTGCCAGTATAAACTAAGCGTTGCATAATGTAAAAAGGCAACTCGGCCAATAGACTGGTGTGATCCTCATTGAGAATTCCTTATATACTGTCCAGAATTTGCCGCGTATATTCTAAATAAAACAGGACAGTATGCAACCGTGGTTAGAGTCATAGACTCAGGTTCGACCATGTCCGTGGATAATTCTTTAAAAGTCGTTTTATTCCATCATTGTAGACTGGACCTAACCGTTATTTTGTAACTTTATGGGGCACTGGGCTACACCGGTTGTTGTAAAGCACTGCTACTACTAAAGCTACATAAAGTTCTGTATAATATTCTGATGCTACAATGACGCATAACAATGAAATTCATTGTTATTTGTTGGTTGTCACCCGTTTCTAATGGGGATTATGGTTTGATAATCTGACTTTTCATTGGTATGCGTGGTATGAGAAATTTTAATATCAGATTACTACCACCAGTACAGTCTATCCAAACAGGCGAACAAAGATAGGCCAGAGTGACGATATCAATTGTCAACTTGGAACTGATGATCTAGCAGTCATTTATAGCCGAAGCATGAATATCATTGTTTTACGGAAGGTAAGCATCCTAATATTACGTTGATGCAATCCTGTTGCGGGTTAATAATATTTTTGCAGCTTGACATCTATTCTTTTTTTGTTTTTTTAATGTCACAGAAAGGTAATTTGAATTTTCGTAAAAATTTCCTTATTTTGCGTTACAATACGCTCCAGGAGACAGTAGCCACATGATCGATCAGTCAATGGTACCTCTGTAGGCGAACCAGAGATCCACGGTTTTTAGAAAAGCCAGGGATATACTGGGGAGCTAATATCACTAGTCTATCTTTACTCTCTTGTTTTTTGTACTGGTAAGGTTAATAGTGAGGATCCGTTACTTGCATGCCAACCTCTTCATTGTGGTTACAATAGTATAACGAATTATCTTGACCCAGATGAGAAGCCGTTTTTATGGTCAAGGGATCTTTTCGTGCCAACATAAATCTGATTTCGGTTCAGTGTGATGATTTAATGTAGTTGATGCGGATGCCACTTAGTCTTGTGTGTTATGTCATATTCCGCGTACAATAGTTATATTTCGAAAGCATCTAAAAAGTATATGTATAGTATATTTTTTATAAAACGTTTAGAGATGAGGCACAAAAACATTTTTGTTGTGTATGCAATATTTGCTGCTCATATTTCCCATTAAAATTTGTGTTAAGAACTCTACAGCTGCTCCAAATAAGTTCAGACACTACTACGTTTTATACAAACGACGGTTTGAGCGTTTTTCTACTTTCCGTTATCTATTATGTAAACGCAATTTTGCAATACAGTTTTTTTGAAAATTACTACCATGTATTTTATAATTCACTTTATAAACAAATTCACTGAATTCATTTTTAAATATTCCTGAATTTGTCCTAATACTCAATAAATTAATATATAATATTTTGTTTTTAGGGTCGAATAATAATGGGAACTCAGCTTATCTCACCATATCAACAGGTTGTTGAGCGAACCAGAAATAGTGGATTAAGTGCCAGCAATCTTTTGAAGAAACTACAGGAGAAACTCGATGTCAGTTTGGTAAGTGATTACAAATATAGCGTCCCAATATGCTTAGCGAACAGATATTAAAGCAAACGAACCAGGCTGTTCACTGTATTTTGTTAATGTGTTAAATTGCCAGGTAGTTTTTCGTATCTAGATTAAATATAGAAGAATTTTTACTAGATAATGTATAGACAAATATTGAATTATTAGCCTGGCGTTCTTCTTTAGTACATTCTTTACATTTTTCCTTTCATTTTAGTTTGTTATGTAAGACTGGCTTGCAGTCACTTCTGCAGTTTTTCTGGTGTGCAAATACGCGTAGCGGTTAGGTGACAATGAAATATTTTTAACATGTCAACTTTGTCTATTCTTCTTACGGCCAGAATAATTACTCAATGAAAGCTCTATAAAATGGCAAAAGTTTTATTGGAACTTTTGTCATTGTACATGGATGTTGTCGGATAAAAATGCAAACTTTTGTGAATATTACATTGTACTGTATATTTTATCTATTAAAACTAAATTATCGCGCTAATGACAGACGCAGCCTCTAAATTAAAAAAAACAACTGGTCATGTCCATTAGTCTGTTTATTTTTTTTCAGAAAAATGAATATATTGTATTATATGTGTGCTCTCGCAAGAGAAAATTATCTTTTACTTACTCTAAATTATTTTTGCAAATTTGTTTACTTCCAGGTCGGTCAGATTTATGAAAATCTGCGAAGCCTGAGAAGTCCAAGCTTGCTCGCTTCACGTACATTCGACTATCTTAAATCTTTAATTTTAAATAATTTGATTTTCTCGGTTGACAAAAGATATCGACTTGTAAGCATATAGAGAATAAATCCGATATGGTTTCAACGATCCATGCCTTCTATGTATATTGTGCGTCTCTTCTAAATGATTTTTAGCAAAAAATGTGTGTTGCCGGATTTGTATCCTTGTTTTAAAAACGAGAAAAAACGTGTTTGTTTACAATCTACATAATACCTAGCTAGAAAAATAAAAGTAGCTACATGGTTTTAATATAAGTTGGTGTATTTTTAGTACATGTGTGTTTCGCATCTGTTCATTGTATCTAATCGAACTTAGCCCGTCACGTTTTTAAATTGATTATATAAAGCATCATATATTACAGTCGCGAGCAGTTTTGACGTAAAGAAACTACCGTTTAGCTTTGTTAATATTTAAAAAATATTTTGCACTGATGTAGTAGTTACTAATATGCATATACAAATGGTAAATCGATTAACGTAGGCCGGTCAAACAAAATGTGAACAAGACAAATTAATTTGGAATTATAAAGCATGTTTAATTACCTGATCTGCGTTCTGACTAACGCGGTTCTTTTTACAGTGGTTTTCTTTCTTTATCAAAAAAATTGGCTGCCTTTATCGGTAGCCTTCTTCAGTTGGTCCATCATCACCAGTTTTAAAGAACCAAACTAATGAAGTAGTCAGGTGAAAACAATTGCTTAAAAATGCAATATAAGGCTGCTGTAACTTTGTTAAATATTTAGTGACGGAATGGGAGCAAGCGTTCCATACGTGAAGGAAAAGTTTCGGCTGCTGAAGGAAACTTTTGCAACTGGCATCTGGGCAGATACTTTTCATCAGCCTTGGTTGGCAGTCTATCTAGGAGAAGGAAAACTCCGAATACAAACCACCATTAGGAATGGGTGACCTAGTGTTCTTTTACAGTCCATATATATAAACATAAAAAGGACATTTTACAATAATTACATACTGCATCGGCCGTCGCGCAGTAAAAAGGGGTCACATTATCTTCTGAGCCGCGCAGGGTGAATAAGCGAAATCGGGCTACTGCAGGCAACTTTATCTCTGATTCTGCCTCCTTTCCTTCCCCTTTCTCTTCTCAATCTAATAATAACACTATTTTAGATACTATGAATATGGTTGGTTTAGATCATACCAGGTTGCCAAATATCGAAAATGGTTCTAGTAGACGATCATTCATTAAACCTAGGTTAGGTTTTAACATAGGCGCATTTAATGTGCGAAAAATAAAACAAATTGGACAGCAAGAATCGCTTGCTCGTACGTTTGACATATGCTGCGTATCTGAAACCAGAATACAGGATCGTACGTGCATTACAGAACTCATTGGACAATCCCTGTCTACGCGTTATTGGCTTCGAAAATCTGGTTCCACAGAGTTCTCTTAAGCCGGTTAATGGGGCGTTGGTATTGCCCTTAGTGCGCAAGCTGAAGCGTGCTTAAATGAAGGACCCCTTCAAATTGACGATTGTGTGCGACACGTTTAAATGCATATACATAATCAAAGCAATAAACCGTTATCATCGTTGCCTCTTCGTTCTATCTGCATATGCTCCGACCCATTGCAGCACAGAAGAAAGCAAGGACGCTTTTTACTCTGAATTAAGCTCCTTAATAAGTAAAGCACGAAGTTGGGTGTTTAAGTAACACAGAATTTTATTTAGGTAAAAGATACACTCTAAGCTCGACTCGCAATGATAATGGTGAACGGCCTTTGGATAGCTGCGCTGAACATAGGCTATATTTAAGTAGTAAAAACTTCAGACGTAGTTTTAGACGTTGTGCTACATGGCGTCCTAAAGCACCCGGACAACGGTGGACTCAAATAGATCATGTAGCAATTAGTTATAGATGGCGTGGCTGCATCCAGGATATTCGTTCTTTTTGGAACACTTATGTCGTCTCGAAACATGCATTATCCGTTGTAGATTTGCGCTAAAATTTGCCGGGAAAATAATTAAGAATAAACCCCAAATTGATGTAGGCAAACTCGAAAAACCGTCTTTCCGACAAAATTATTAAAATATTCTGTATGGCGAAAATCCGAATATACTTTGGTCCAAGATAAATTCCAACATGCACAATGCAGGTAGTACTGTATTTGGAATTGCAGGCCTCCGTCGAAATAATCACTGGCTCTGTAGAATCTAAGGCTGTTTATTCCAACTTATCTGCGCAACAGGCCCGAGAAAAATAAAAGTTAGTGAAACTATAAATGATAGTACCAACGATTTAATAACCGATAAAATAAGTCAGGTGGGCTACCCGCGTCAGTTCCGATTCCGAGAGCATGTCTGCATCAACAGTGTGAAATGTTAGTCCCGAAGAACCATCATTCCCATCTTCAAAATAGGCAAACGTAATTCGTGCGATAACCATCGTGGTATAAGTTGGACTCCGGTCGTATCCAACGTCGTCTTAGCGCTTCACGCGAATCACATACAGGAGAAGAACAGGCCGGATTCCGCGCAGGACGAAGTCTTATAGATAATAATACGCTAAGGCAAGTTCTCGAACTGAGACATTTATATCACCGTCAAACAATTGCCGTCTTTCTTGACTTCAAGGGTGCATTTGATTCGGTGGATCGCAATGTTTTATTCCATAACTTGTCGAAAATCGGTGTGCCCACGAAAGTTGTTAATATTATACGAGCTTTCTACACAAATACTTCTGGTCGCGTTTAGGTCTACAACGAATTAACACAACTTTACAACCAGCAGTGGTGTTCGTCAAGGTTGTCCTCCTTCCCCACTGTTGTTTAATTTTGTAATCGGTGCTATTATGACCAACTCTCCCACACATTCAGAATATTGGAGTTGAAGTTCTCCCGGGCGATAAACTAGTCTATCTTGTCTATGCGGACGATATCGTACTATTATTAGACAATCAGGATGCTGCCCAGGACACCTTGAATAGATTAACAGACGTTTCGTCTTTCGGTATGAAATTCGCACCCTCTAAATGTAAGATACTGCTACAGGATCACCAAACACTCACTCCAAAGCTGCAACCGAAGAATCATGATCTACATATACTCGACAGGTTTACATATCTTGAGAGCATTATCAATAAATTAAGCAATATGACCGACGAGATGAGAATACGAATAGCTAAAGCTGGAGTAGCTTTCTCGCACCATCGTCATTAATGGAGAAACGCGAATGCTTCACACTGTCTTAAAGATCGTGTTTACAATGCATTTTTACGCGCAGTCTTACTATATGCTAGTGAAACTTGGCCTCTTAGAGTTGACTATATGAGACGCTTACAGGCATTCAATCATCGTTGTTTGAGATTTATATCACATGTTGGTTACCACAACGAATAACTAACGTTGACATCCATAAACGTATTTTTGGATCTGCGAATAAGTGCTCCTCGTTAGATAACCAAATAAGGCTCCATCAACTTCGTTGGCTCGGTCACATTTTGTGTATGCTCTCGTTTCGATTGCCCAGTAGAGTTCTGTTCTCTCTTCCAGCACCAAATTGGCGTAAGAAACAAGGTTGGCAGATTCTGACATAGCAGAAACAATTGAAGTCACTTACATCCAAATTGGGTCGTTTAGGACCCATTCGTCTGACGGAATGGAGTCCTCGTGCGCATCATAGTTCTTTGGTAGAAACCCTTAGCGATATGGCATCGAATCGATCTTGTTGCAGATGTCCAGTAGAATCATCTTCGTAACTCGCTTTTCTTAATAAGGCAAAGTTAGCTGTGAGGTTTGGTTTGTTTATGACACGATACAGTGAAATCCGCAAGGAAGCTGTATTTCTGATGTCGCCTTGCCCAAATGCTAACTTGGCCATAATGGTGTTATGGAGAGGTTTAATTTGCCTAATTTCTGTGAGTTATCCTGATAAACTAACTATAGTAGCAAGGTATTCCTTCTCTCTTCCTTTCTCTCGTAAATCTCATTAATAATTTGTCTAAATTTACTTTTGTACTTTTTTCACTGCTTATGTTTATATGGCAGTGAAACATTAGTCACTTTGACTTTTGTGTGACTGGACATAATGATGATATTCCCTAACCAAATAGAAAAGATTCCACCCTTTGAAACATCGAGAGGTTACGAAATCCCTGACATTGATTGTAGTCTGATGCGTCCAATTCAAGGTAGGAAAAGGTAAACATAAAACTGCATGTAAGTATAGGAAAATTGCGAAATCCGATCTTGCTCGTCATGTAGTGGAGAGTGAATACTATAGCAATATGTAGTCGTAATAGGATGACGAGATTGATTAGGGAATCTATCGAAATTATGCTGGGTTCGATTTGGAATACCGCATTAGCTATTGACAGGAAAAGACAATGAAATAAATTGGAAACTGAAGCTAGCTCCAGTAAAAGATTTAGAACATCGGATTAAGATTGGATTATAAGTGGGCTTATTATTCAATTAGTGGATAATCAATGATTGAAAATATGGGTTTCCTAATTTTAACCTCTAACTACTCATTTGACGCTAAAACTCTTAGTGATTTGAACGCTTATTTTGTGTCTTGTAACCCCACCCTGCCTATTGAGATCGTTTTAATAATACAGCATTTCAAATATTAGAATTAATAATTAGTCTGACGCGTGCAAAAGGTAAATTAATGTCTATTGACGGCAGTTGCATTTAGATGTGCGTACATGTGTATCAATTATATTTAATTGAATCTTTAGTTATGTATACGCATGCACATACATGACGTGCACCTATTTAATTTTATGCCAATAACTATTATTAACAAGTCTATCCAGAGTAAAATCTGAATGGTTTGAATTTAAATTTAACACGTGCAGTGGTAATTCAGATTTTTAATTTTATCACACTCAATGGCATGCTTTTATGACGAGTGTTTCTGAATTATTGGTCTCGCACCACCATAAAATGTGAAGGCAATTTGAGTTACGTAATTTTACATGGAGTATATAAAACAAATAGTCTAACGAATGCAAGTGGTTAATTCTTATTCAGCCACTCTATCCTCACTTAGATGCACATCACCGTTACGGAAATGCACATACGCACATGTTACACGCGACTATTTAATGAAGTATCAGTCTCAAGTATAAATACAATGGCTGCTCTTGCTTCATTAGTTTAATTTTATAAATCTGGTGAAGATGGACCAACTAAACAAGGCAGCCTAAATATTTTGGTAAAGAAAAAAATTTACTGTAAGTTCTAATTGTGAAAATACGACCGCAACTTATTAAAATAGTGTCTTTTAATAAACTTGCTCAATGCAATAGCATTAAATATAAAAATACATGGATAAGTTTGTGTACATTTTGGTATAGGAGAATGGGTATGAAAACCGGATATTAGGGAAGATAATAAAAAGATACTTTAGGAATTAAAATATAAATAGATCTGTCTTGAATGACGATACCACATTTGCCGAAAATTCGGAAAAAAAGAGTGGAAAATCTTGCTCCGTCGTTTTTCAGACAAACAGCTGATGAAGGGCTTCAAAATTAGGGGACAAGTGAGAACCCATCAATTAAGACCAATAATCGGTACAACTGGACATGTAAAGGATTCAAGATTTTACCGACCTACGAGTGCTATCAATTTTTAAAAGAAACATGTTGTGCGACAGGGAATAGATTATTTATTTAATTTTCGGATTGTGTACCGAATTTACCTGATTTTCGGATTGCGTACCGAAATATTTGAATCCACTGTCATCATGATTTTTGCAACAACATGTTTCTTTTAAATCTTATTTGTGTACCGAATTGTTTGAATCCATTGTCATCATGATCGTATGCTATCAATTGTCCCGCACAAGAAATTGGCGGCGAAATTCAAAAGAAGAAGGACAACACTGCGCTTTTCAACTCAACATTTAAGCATTAGCTCAAATAAACTTATAAAAATATGCCAAAGCGATATTATAGGATGGTTCAATTGCATAAAAAGTACAGAGCATACTGTCGACAAACACCTTATATTTGGTTTTGAAATTTCGGGGCAGTTGGGGATTCCGAAAGAACATCGGTTCATATGGCTTGGGCTTAGAAAAGTTGGGACGCGTTAAAGTACATCTGAGTAAAGTTTATAAGGTGGTCCACTGAGGAAAAATATTTTGCATTATCATTAATTTGAAGAACTATTGTAATTTACTCGTTTTAAAATTGGCAACAGCTGTGCACAGGAATATTACAATCTAATTTATATACCTTTAACCAAATTCAGCAAATTTTTTATCGGAAAACCGTGCCACGAAATAACATGCTTAAAAGGAATATGCTTAGTATGTGTTTGCGCATAATTATATTTACTTCGCATATAAAATACGTTAAAAACAAGGCCCCTGTATTTGTTTGAAAAACTATGTGAAATTAATGAAAATTTGATCAAAAAGGCTTTGCAATTTTCATTCTAATCACAGTTGCTAATCCGAGTAAAAAAAGAGTATAATTGTGTCTTCATGTAAATTCAAATTAAGTTTGTAAATACACCGCTTATTCCATGTCTGCGCAGAAACTAGCGGGCGCGAGCATCGGGTTAAAATAACAGAAGATGCTGTTTAAGCAAGAAAAAATACGGGATGACGAATGTACTCCTTTTTGTAAGGTCATAGATGTACATTGTGTGTTGCGCATTGGTGCTGGCCTCACCGCTCTAAAATCTCTGAATGCGTCAATGATTTTAGTTCGAAAGTAAGCGAATGATAACATGTTTGACAAGGCGTGTGGTATTAATGCATGGCCCTCAATAACCGGATTCGATGAAAATGCCATTGAATTTGTACACGTTCTAGATAAATTATTAAGCGAATGGCCGTATAGAGATGTGGAATTGATGTCGGCTCTACAATCGTCTTTCGTTGCTGCTGCGACAGAGACACGAGGGAGAATGTCGACACTAGAGAAGCTGGGTAGAATTTCTTTCGCTTTGTCATGCAGTAACCAATGAGCGGTGCACCTTTGCAACAGTGGTAGACGGTGTTCAATAACCCAAGATACGGCTTCGCGTCCCTAAAAAATTTAAAGTGTATTGTAAATTGATTGATATGAAAAATTTGCATAAATAAATTTAGCTATAATTCAATCTCGCTTGCGATGTTATTGCGAGCAATGCTCAATAATGGCGTATCGCCAGAGTAGTTCGATTGATCGAGTTCAGTTTTAATAACCCATTTGGTCAAACTTTACACTACCATGGCTTAGGCGGTAAAAGTATTATACGCACTCTGCCTTACCATCTAACTAGGCTTTTATGCAGTCTTCGCTGATGCCACCACAAGTTCCGAAGTTGAGATTGGTGGTAGTGATCGGATTAGTGATTTTGAATTGACATTGGCAGATGTCATTATGACATGAATCTTTGTAGTATGGAATATATCAATATATACTCATTTTATGTCATAAGCTTTCTATTTGCAACATTTCATTATTCTTTTTACTTACCAAAGTAAACTAGTATTGCTTGTCAAATCCTTATATAGTAGGAAAGAAATACAACCAATTTGGCATGCAGACTGAAGATATAAAACTAGAATAAAATTTAAATATTGACTTCATTAGCAAATATTATACTGAGCGAAAATCGGATAACAGTTATTTATATAAATAATACACATACATGCGCTTGGCTACCATTTCTGCACTTTTGTATTAAGTTCCACATACGAAGGTGGGACTAAAACAACCAAAGCCCCCACAAAAATAAAAACATCAAAGTTATAATCTAATTATACATTATATGTTAAATATTTAACAATAAATGCATTAGTTCTAATCCAATTTAAATTCAGCTTCCCTATCAACAGGATTATCAATATCCTCGTATACATATTGGATAGTAAGCAAAGATAAATCTTAGAGCTGCTGATATACAAAAGCTCGATATCACTGGTATTTGTGTACAAGAGACAAGAATTGCTTTGAGCAATACATGTTTTGCCTTAACCGGATCTAGCGATTATTCTCTAGTCCCAATGCCTAAGTAATCCAACCATGTTTAGTATCTTCTTTTTGCTATCTTATGTTGAAGTGGAAGAATTCCTCGATTATATAGCTATACATTATTATTTGATCGCGCTAGTTTCCACGTGTGTAGCTATCAGATTTGCTCTCTAGCCTTAATCGGAATTCATATATCCGTCATTTTCAGCGATTTAAACAAAAATAGGCCACAATTGCGATTGATGTAAATCTGTAGGAGGATGAACCCTGGCTTAAAATACCTGTGATAACGGCACAATCGAGTCTTCGTAAAATAATGGTTTCAGCACCACAAGCTGCATCTTTCCCAGTACGTGACGATATGAAGGTGACAGCTTCGTTTACGGATCGATCTAATTATAGTAAGCAACCGATGGTTACCCTACATACAGGACGCGAGGCTATTACGAATGCTCCAGTCGTTCCTGTCAACGAATATAATCACGTTCTAAGACTGCCAGAATGCGATTAAAATTCTGCCACACGCGCCGCTCGTATTCCGTATAATTTATGGTGCTTTGGTAACGCATCTAATTGTGCCTGATTCTGCTGATTCACTTGCACCTGCAGCAGAAAGCATACCAACTAGAACCGAGACTGTTATAAAGGAGTAGCTTAAGCAAACTTCGGGTTGGATGCCCATGATTAAATATGATAATTTCTTTGCTATTTCTAGTGACAACAACACTTAAAAGCGCGGCATCCGCTGCGAAACTATGAAAACATCTCCCTGCGGTTAGTAAATTCCACAAGAAGTTTACTGTCAACTACGCGGAAAACTAACAATGACATAATATCGCTAGTGGGTTTAAAACTAAGTCGAAACAGCAACCTTTACGAAATCTTTTCAATCTTCCACACATTGCAAACAGCGTTGAAAGGAAAGAAGTGATATTCGAATTTTTTACACTAAAGACATTTAAACAATTTTTATGAAGTGGCATACTTGCAGTTTCTGAATTTTGAAATTCAGTGGATCACAGGTTAAAAAGAATCTGCACAAGCTTATTTCTGCAATCTGGAGGAAAGAGTCTGTCACAAATTAGTAAACGTTGGTCGTTGTTGTGCTCAGTTTAAGAATAGATGATACAGTCAACATTGTCAACTGCCGTTATACAAAAGTTGGTAAGAATGATTCGAAACGAGTGAGAAGCGAATGAAGCCAACCCAGGCGGGTTGAGCGCCATAACGTACTAATTAAAATCAAAACTTACGAGCCAACCTATTCTAATCGGTTACTCTTTGATGTACAACCATTTTCAAATTGTGATTCGGAACATCGGTTACGTTAAAAGGGCCATTGATTGAGACGGTCAACGCCACATTTTGATCGCCAGTCCATCCAGGCTACTCCAAATGAATGGGCTGGATAAGTAGGAGGGATAATTAAACAATTTACTGACCGGATAATAAAACTATTCGCAATATTGATCACTGATTAGGCCGAACACTTGAATTGACGCAACTCAAGTGGTCAACATGATTTAGTTCAGAGGGCTGGTTTGCTCTGCCATAATGAAAGAGGATTCTCTAAAGCATATCGGTGTAAGATCTAAATTTCGACATTTGTATGTATGTTGTAGCGTCGTTTCTTAAAAATAGAATGTAAGTAACAGTAAATGAGTGATTGATTGTTCAGTACACACTGCATGATCTTTCGTTAAATTATAATACACTGAATATGTGGTAGCAACTGAGATTTCCATCCTGACGACTGGCGAATCCTAGATTGTCGTATTGAATGTGTTAGCCCGTATATATCATGTGAAACCTAAAGTTTATTTTTTCACTCAGTTATCATTTACTGCTAAATGGTTTGTGATGAAATAAGATGAAGTTTTCCCGACGCGAAGGGTTAGTTTAGATGTACTAGAAAATCTGGCCTCAGATGTTCCATTACGAGATAATTTAGGAATATATTTCGAAAAATACAATTTTAGTAGAAAAAGTAGCTGGAGGAAAGCTAATAAGCCGTCCGTCCCAACTAGATATTGACCAGCTAGTGCTCTTCTACAACTCAGGCGCAAATCTGACTACATAAAAATAATACAGGTTTATATTTTATTGTCCGTCACGCAGGATAACCAGAGTAAACATATCTGCTAAATCATGCAAACTTAAACAAGAAAACAGTTTAAAATTAGGATTTTCAGAGTCGTAGGAAAAATAGAACGTTCAATCTTAGATCTGGAATGGGAAGTTTGCATATAAGGCCAGCATCGTTGCATTTCTAAACTCGATGTTGCGCATGATATTATTTATATCTACGCTTTATGATAACATCTAGAACAAAGCCTTTTGACTAACTAGTCTCTTCCAATAACTTACCAGTCACTCAGTAGTGGTTTTCCTAAAGCAAATACCAATGAATAAGGTACTCGACATGAATATACCATTGCAGTTTTAACATAAAAAAGAGTAAATAACGTTGCTGATGCCTGAATTCATGTTTTTTCGCATGTGCTAACGAAATTCGGTAATAGAAATTTCCGAGTTATTAGCTGTGCTCAAGAATAGACTATATCAAATCCTAAGCTAAAGCACCAACAATGATCTGTATGGAATTTTTTTATCCTAATCATAAGATCGGACTTGAAAGCGACTGCGGAGTCCACGTATTCATCTACCGAATATATAGGTTTTTACCGAGACTATCAATCGCATTAGCTTTTCTGCAGCTTCTTTCTTTTTATCATTAAAAACGTTTTAACACTTTTGAAACAATAATATTATGTTTTTTTCACTATTTTATGATAGTCAACATCCGTTCACCCAATATGGTTTAGGCCACCGTTAGCCGAGCACCAGAAAGTACTAATCATGATAAAAAGTTACTAGCTACTTGTCGCTACTTGTCTGACCGATTTTTTGTTATTACTGCCGTGTATACTTAAGGAATGGTA
>JAQBSW010008994.1:0-31070 GCA_029291075.1 Eudiplozoon nipponicum
GTACCGATTTGGAAACAATAGTGTTAGTACCATGTACCTTTTCGGTACAGCTAACGGACTTGAGTCTGGTCGCGTATGGACAACAGGATAAAATGCCCTGAATAATTCCACTAGTAATGTTTTCGTTTTTTCTGACCGTAGTAAGACATAACTTAGTAACGAATAAATTACTAACCTAAATAGGCAAAGCTGACATTAATATTATGACGATGTAAATTCTAAAATGCGACTCGATCGCGTTACTAACAAGGCCGCACAAATCGTACCATTCCAATTTGCTTTCGAGCAAGTCTTATAGAAAGTTTGTGACAAGTAAATTAGCCATTTTAAGTGTTGTTTAACAGGTTCAATAGATTGGAATTAAAGAATTGTTGTCACCAATCGCGCATTCAATGCTTGTTTAATTGTAAACTTGTCATGCTCGTGACGACACAGAAATAGAGCAGCCGATATTTCCAGTCAAATACATCATATGTGGGACCATTTATGGTATGAGACATTTATAGGCATTGCGGTTAGGGCTTATCATTAAGTTTATCCCCCTGATCTGATTATGACCATGGAAGGACAGAACGCATCAGTATTTGCGGCTGAACGTAGCTTTTAAAGTCCAATAAAATCGGTTCGGTGTTCATCTCAATTTCGCAGACTTGATTTAATGAACTGTTGTTAATACTCGCACAATCAATTAATATTTAATTCCAATCAGGTTATTTTGAAGACTTGTCTTCAATTTCTGCGTTTTGTCTTCTTGCCTCTTACGAAATTTTGCAAAACTGCACATTTTCATGTTAGCATCCAAACGTATAATAAAATTTGCACGCATAAATATCAGCTGATAAAGCATGGTAGCCAGAAGGCGAAGTGCATACGAATTGGCTGGACCAATCAGATGACAGATGACAACTGGAAGTTGCTACTAGTGATAGGTTAATCCAAATGCATTGCTTAAGCATGTGGTTTTTGATTATCCGAAACAAGCGTACTGGACCAATGAAATGTACGTTCTGACTTTAAAAAGTCTCCAATATGACTATTTTTCCGCTTATACTAATACTGTTGATACTCACGCTGAAATTTGTCACAGTTAAATTTCTCAAACACAAATATTACTTTAGGCGGCTCTTATTATGATATAATTCTGTTAATTTTTTAGTGTGGTCCATTGTGTACATTTTTCATTCAATTCTTCCCAGTATTGCAGATAAAAGGTCAAGGAAATCTAACCTGAATGGAGCGTAACAATCATGGCTTCCTGATTTTGTCGATTTTTGTCCAATCAACGGTGTTAGCTAGAATATTCTCAATCGACATTGTTTTGCAGATAACTCACCTGGCATGAGCAACTTTTGAAACAACGTAAACCTAAATTTGACTATAACTTGGATACGCTTGTTTGATTATTTCTTGAAATAAAATTGAAAATAGATTAGCGTAAATAGCAAATTGAAGCTAAGTTATGCGCGAATTTTAACACATTAAAGGGAAAATTGGCATGTTTTCAACATTAAGTTTTAAATATAAACTAATCCAATTCATATGCACAGAATTTGGAACTATTTCGCGTCGATTTCACTCACGTTATACCAATCTTCATCTAAAACGTAATAATAAATTTTTGCTTACTGTTACGAATCGAGTATGACAATGTCAACACAGCGTCTGGCGAAGATATGCCTCGTCGTCATCATTCTGATGAGCTCAATTACTCAACGAATGGTAGAGAAGTGTCTTGCAATCGAATCTAGTAGTCAACTTGTTAACCGACGATGCAGCGCGACGGAAATCGGTATCGCCAAATGCCGCACTACATTTTATAATCACACCAGTTGGCCAAACCTGATGGGACAAGAGTCGGAGGGCGACGCGTTCCACCAGCTGAAGTCTTTCTACCCATTGATGCAGACCAACTGCTCCAGACGACTGCTGTTCTTCCTCTGCTCAGTCTACACACCAATGTGTGATCCGGAGAACAGTCTTTTAGTCGGTCCCTGTAGACCGTTGTGTACACATGTTCGTGATTATTGTGAGCCATACTTGGCCGCTTACAACCACAGCTGGCCAGTGAGTCTTGATTGTGCACGTTTTCCAGAACAAAACGCGCCAAATGTTCATATGTGTATGCCTGGTCCCAATGTTCCTGAACATGGCGATCCAATTTCACCATCAGAAGCAAAAATATTGGTTGAACAGCATGCGCTATCTCAGCACCTTGTGGAAGCCACGGAAGGTGATGCTCTGGCCAATAATCTGCTCGAACATGGCAATTCAGCATTATACACTGATTCTGGTGCCAGAGGTAGAGCCATTTTACTACCTGACTTGATCCTAGATTCTCAAACGGCTTCATATCCCAAATTACCGGGTCATAACCATGACAAGAAGACAAAGGAAAGTGATGATATTTCGAATCTAAATCAGGACCTTACTGACACCAACTTGAAGAGGTACAAGAAAGACATACTGCTATTCTTAGACGGAGGCGTATGTGATCACCTAACGGGTATACCGCCATCAGCGCGTGTATTTATTAACCGAACAGGTCGTTGTGGGTTTATATGTGAGCCGAAACAACAGACGAACAACGTTTTGCACGGAAGCGCCACCGGACTGTTTACAGTGGAACAGCGAGAGTTTTCGTCACAAATAATATTCTATTTGGCACTAATAGTGACTGTTGGTTGTTTATTGGTTATTCTGACAATTCAAGTCTCATGCAGTCCATACAACAATGTGAATCCTGCATCTGGGTCTGCGCTAACTTGGCTTCGACAAGCTGAGACAACTTCGCACTTTGGGGGTTTCCGTTCTTATCCACTGCCTGTGATTGGTGAAGACATTCCTGTTAACCAAGCAGGCCTATCCCAATCGGCCTCTGGCCTTCTGATGACCTGTACTAATAACTATGCCCGAAATGGAATGAATCAAAGCAGCAATGGCAACAATATTACAGCCAATGTTGACTTACCTACTTGGCCTGTTGCGTTCAGAAACACGGCTCCGGGTTTGAGTGAAAATCTTGAATCAAATACCTACACGAATCAGACGGCAATACCAACAAGCTATCACCAATATCACCAGTATCAGCGAACCTCTAGTTCCGTCGTTTCTCAACCAGTTGCTAGTACGGATTCGGTTGGTGTCAACCTTCCAAATTCCCATTCAAGCACAATAAACAACAGGACACAGGTTAATATAAATTCCAATACGCCGTTGATGATCAATAACGTGGTCAGTGGAGTTGGACAGTTGGATGCTTTTCCTAGTTGTGCCAACACTCCAAATAACAGGTTTGCGAACAAAAATCCTAGCATTCCAGACAATTTTCCAAGTGGCGCTCGTGGAGCCTCGGCTACGCTTTTGTGCTCCAATCCGACTGCATACCGCGGCCAGGGTTGCGGATATGCAGTGTGCAATTTAAGACGCCAACGCACAACCCCTCTCGGTAACATGCACACAATTAACGCCATCGCTTGGATTGCTGCTTGTCAACTATTCTACGCAGCCAGTCTGGTTTCAGTGCGTTGGATTGGGCACAACAAAAGTGCTTGTGACGCAACTGAAAAGGTAGGCGAATAAATGTTTGGCAGTTATGATCTTTGCTGCTAGTAATTATGAGCTTATCTTCAAATACCAAATCTGTCTATACATTAATAGAATATGCAGTATTTAAAAGTACACCCTTTCTGCACTTTCATACTCGCTCTAATTTTGAATTACGAATTGTGAAATTAAGCTTAGCCTTTGCTCAGGGTTAATAAAGAGTAAATTTATTGTATACGTAGACGCTATTCCAAGCAACCTTTTGCCATTTCCCGGTTCGACAAAGAGACGCGATTTCACTGACAGTTTACTTTTGACTTCCGTTTAGCGAAGTATTAGCAGGTGGTGTAGAGAAATAATTTCCGCCTTTTATCGGTGCCAGTGAGTATCCATGTCCTTCTATACGGTGTGACATAACGCATTTAAAAATACGGCTGGAATAGTTTGTCATATCAACCAGAGCGCTTTGCTTCGATAGTTTTACAAGTCTAAGGCGATACTCCATTTTGACTTTGAGATTAATGCAAGATTTACAAACCGTTAAATGAAAAATGGGATTTTTATAAATTATTGCTAGCTTTTTTAGCATCAATTGAGTAGCCTATCTTCTTGCGAATTCTTGTAAAGTGTCTGACAAGAATAACAAAAGCTACTAATTTACTGATAGTGTAGTGTTACAGCAATTGAAAGTTAACTCGTGTCTCTGTTTGAAGCCGATTCCATACTTTTGACTGGCACAGCCGAATTTTCCAACAAAAGCACAACCTTGATTCGCCACGATTTTCGTGCGCGGGTTGTCGCTTTGCACTACCAGTTTCACAAAGACCCGATTGATCCCCATTTCCAAGTACGCATCGAGTTTAACTTCTTGATGGTTGGATGTGGATTCGTGCCTTTCTTCCGAAGGCTTCAACATATTTCATACTAACGAATGGAACCGAGGTACGATCTAATCCACGTTAACTGGCAACAATGTTGAGGCCTTCGGAAGAAAGGCACGAATCCGCACCTAGCAAACAAGACGATGAACTCGAAGCGTACTTGGAAGCGAGGATTAATCGGATCTTTGCGAAACTGATAGTGAAAGGCGACAATCCGGGCACGTAAATCGTGGAGAATCAAGATGTGACACTCGCATTACGCAGCCATTGAAGAAATATCTAATAGCACAACTATTGTCTAGTGTTTAGATTTCATTCAAACTGGCGTTGTTTTAATAATAATCTTGTGCATAACTCGGGTACTAATTCAGCTAGTTTAATCGTCTATTTACTCGTTCTGCAAACGTGTAAATTAGCAGAATACCTGCTGAAATCTACAGGCTTGCACATAGATGATAAATTTCATTAAACAATTGTTATTAACTTATGATTGGTTCAATTTAAAACAAGGGAAGGATAGAAAATGAAATGCTCAATGATTAAGTAAACCGCTTCTGAAATAATAGTAATATCTCAATGAAAGATAATTAGTTTTGTGAAGTTTTTAACAAATATCCATTGAAATTTGTTTATTAATCACTCGATCACATTTAACTTCCTATGCAATCATGACCGTATCTAAATTGCAGTTCGAATCACATTCACATTGTTAGTCCAGATTATTTTGTTATGTTTATCCTATTTCAAAACTCGAAACTATTATTCCTGTGTGCAATATTTCCTGTGTACCGTTATTGATTGCTCACTCATGGTTATCAATGCCGCGTTTTGCGTACGCGGGTAATAGCTGTACACGGGCAGTTACACAAAGATCCGATTTGTCACTATTTCCAATTTTGTTTTGTCTTTGATCGGGTTGACTCATTTTTACTTCAATTGGAAATGCGGTTCTATCACATCTTTGTTTACTGGCTGTCACTATTTCCAATTTTGTTTTGTCTTTGATCGGGTTGACTCATTTTTACTTCAATTGGAAATGCGGTTCTATCACATCTTTGTTTACTGGCTGTCACTATTTCCAATTTTGTTTTGTCTTTGAACACTCATGGATAGGAGAAATTCCAATAATGCTTCCGAATTTCCTACATATTCGCACAACGTTGTAAAACTAACATAAGTCACACTCACACACACAAACATACACACGCGCGTTTTTCGAAGTCCATGAGAATTAACAGATCACGATTGGAAATTAGTAACCGGGGTTCACACTTCTGTTTATTTAAAATTTTCTTTAAAAACTACCGCAATTATCATTCATCGTAGACAAATGAAGCAAGTGACACTTGCTTCATTTGTTTCGTGAAATGCAACTGATGAAGGCCTACGGTAAGCTTGGCCGAAATATATTGATGAAAGAAAATTACTGGAACAATGAAAGCTGCGTTAGTCAAGGTGCGCATCAATGCAACTCCTTCGAGCTTTAAATCCATGTTATCGCCAAATGTGCAATGAATGATTGTGCAATGGTACAACTTATGCATGTTTAATGAGGGTGTATGAAAATTTACAAAGAACAACCCCATAAAAATCTTGCCAGAAGATACTCTAGCCATGTCCGCTGCATATGAGAGTAATTGAGGGTGGGGGAGGAGAAAAATTGCAAATCTGAGTCATGGTACACTTCAACTATATTTTCGATTAATTCATTACTTAAACTGCCAAAAATGTGAGGATACGTAACAATTTAAAGTGAATTAGTTTTAATTAACTTCGTTTTCTAGATTGGAAATTTTTTTTGGTTAAAAATATTTGGAGGTGAGAGGGAATATGACTAAATCATTTATATATATATATATATATATATATATATATATATATATATATATATGACTTATTTGCGTTACCTAAACTATGCATAATATAATAAGATAAATGCAACTAATATGGAAAGAACATTTATATAATTAAACGAACATTGGTTGCGCGGGCGGTGGTAAAAATTACTATAATCAAGGTTGCGAACTTGATATAAACACCTGACCCATTAAGTAAATATATTTGTCAGTATAAACTAAGAATTGTATAGTGTTGAAAAGGAAATTCATCCAGTAGACCGGTTTCGTCCTTATTGGGAGCTCATCACGTACTGAAGCAAACGTACCCAGGTTCAAGCCCTGTCCGCGGATAATTCTGGCCTTTACGTGTTATTCCCAATAAGGACGAAACCGATTTACTGGATGAATTGCCTTTTCTGCATTTAAAGTATCCACGATTTTCTTTCGTTGGTGGTAGATCTTCACTATCAGTTCCGCGAAGATCCAAATGATGCTCGCTTCAAAGTACGCGTTGTGTTCGTCTTCTGTGTGTAACTTTGTATAACTTAAATTCAACTGCCGTAGCTAAGAGCACTACTGTAAATTCAAGTCCTTATGAGGTATAGCCGGTCTATCTAGTCCTCAGCAATAGAAATAATGATAAATATATAATGAAAAATTAGAAACCATTGCTTAAATTATAGCAAAAAAATTTGTATATATTCATGTTATTGTAAAAGGTACATATATAATTTATATAAATGAAATATTTATATATGAGAATAGATCAATTAAAGTAGTAAAAAAGCAGGTTGATATATATATATATATATATATATATATATACATAAATATATTTTTATTGAATACATATAGGAATAAATATGGATAGATGGATTAATAGTCCTAAATAATTATGTGAAGTTTAGTAGTTTCGAAATAAATGGTCATTATCCAATTTATTATTAATGTTTATTCCTCCAAATGTATATACTGTGAAATAAATATTTACATATTGGGGGATATACAAATTGTATCACAGACATAAATGCTGATTTAAAGATCGTTTGAATCAGAAATACAGATAGCCATGTATATTTATAGATAGAAAGTTAGATGGATAAATATATATATATAACGATAAATATATCAATTTATAGATTTCTTTTAATTTGAAAAATCAAAAAAATATATGCAGTTAAATAAGCAAGTGGATACGATTAAATATATGCTTCTTCAAATATATAATTATAGATATATAATAAAATATAATGATATATAGGAATATAGAAAGATAGATAGATAGATAGATTGATTGATAGAAACGTAGGTAATAGATAAATATATAGTTTATATATATATATATATATATATATATATATATAGATTGATAAGGGATAGATGATAAGGGGATAGATGGACATATAGTTAGATAGACAGATAATCATAAAAATAGATAGATATGTAGATAAACAGATGGATAAATAGATAGAAAGATAGATAGATGGAAAGGTAGGTAGATGGATCGATAGATAAGTATGTAGGTAGTTAGATAGAAAGGTCGAAAAACAGGTAGATGGATAAATGTATAAATGGATAGATACATATATATAGATGTATAATTCGTTAGATAGATATATGCTATTTGAAAAGCCTCAATATGATTAATCATATTTTCTTGCTTCGTGTTATGTTTAAAATTTATTGCTCTTTGACAGTTGGTGAAACTAATTAATCTACATGTTAAACAAATTATAAGGAATAACTTATATGACGTATCGTTAGATTTTAATCAATTTCGTGCGAATTATAGTCAAAATTGCCGTGCAGCATTTCAAGGAGTTGTATATGGTAATCGTAACAAGGTTGCAAACTTGATATAGGCATTAATTCCTTTAAATTTACACTTTCCAGTGCAAAATAAGCCTTAAATGTGGAAGCAAAAGCAATCAGTCCGGTAGACCTGTTTCGTCCATGTTGAGAACTTGTCAAGCAATGTCCCGAATTTTGCCTTCCGTGAGAACTCAAACAGGGGCGTTTTTTGCAATTATTTGATTCTATCCACTGTGCTACTCTACCGCATACTTCACACAGTTGTTAGTTATATGTAAACATAGGTTTCTGATTGGCCCTGCCTATATATGGAGCTTATGTGGCATTTAGCTAGTTTCAACTATTCACCAGCAACCTGTCATTATAGAATAGACGCTACCTGGGCAAGCTGTATTGAATTGAAGATTTATATTATTAAACAATAATTGATTGTGTGGAAATGATGAAAATTATTCAAATCAAGTTGGCGATCTTGGTTTAAAATTTAGTTCCATCATATATATATATATATATATATATATATATATATATATATATATATATATATATATATATATGTATTACATAACGTATCTAAGGCAAAACATCCACTAGACCGGTTTTGTCCTAATTGGGAACTCGTCAACTACTCTCGAGATTTTACTGTGGGCGAGGCTCAAATTGGGACAATATTCCTTTGGAGTCTTGGTCTCTATCCAGTGTACCAATCTTCGGGAATACTACACGCAGTACAAAATTATATTTCTGGTTAGCCTTCCATTTAAGTGAATGCAATTTGGAAAACCTAAATACTTGCAGTTATATCTATCCACCTTAAATTTTATATATATATATATATATATATATATATATATATATATATATATATATATATATATATATATATATATATATAGTCAAACAAATGTATCTGATTGTATATATATATATATATATATATATATATATATATATATATATATATATATATATATATATATATATATATGTGTGTGTGTGTGTGTATAGTAAATTCAAACACATACTATTCTTTCTGTTGACATAAATGGTAATTTGATGGAAAATATAAATAAATTATATTAAATGAATGAAGCGAAATTCACAAATTGTTCCAAAATTTCCCATTGATTTATTGTTTTGAAGGAAAGTAATCATACTCATGGTGTTTGCAAGCTTCGTAGATTTAGTGCTTTTTTGTGAACACAAGCAATCTAACATCAGCTAGTATAATGTGGTGTTTAAGGCAGTAAATCATTACCAATACACTGGGTAGCTAACTGTGCAGAAATGGTGGCAACCTCTGAATGCTGTATGCTTGCTTGAAAGCTGGTAAATCATTTTCAGTGGTTGAATTCCACAGCACAAAAAATATTAGCATACATATTTTGTTTTAAAAACGTAGCCGCGCTAATACATTGTCATACGTGAAAATGACATAAATGCGCACAAACAAACGGAGATGGAGATAAGTCATCCAAAGCATGGGCTCCAATACAACCATGGCTTATATTGGCCCTCAAAATCTTCTAAATTTTGTATTGGATCACTGAAATAGCAATAAGTCCGCGAAGCAAACCAATTTGCGTATGACGACGGATACTGATTATTGGCGCTATAAAAGTAGCGCTGCCAACCGCACTAATGGCCAATTGTTTTTAGGAGTAATGATCCATAAGCTTGGGGAATGATGGCAGAAATCAGCAATATTGATTGGCGTATCATTATTTCTTTCCTGTATCCTGCTAATAAAAGCAAGTTTCAAAGATACGCTGTCCGAACGACTAACTAGGAACAGCTATTTGTCAAGCTGAAAACTTCTATGGTTACAGGCCACAAAATGAAACCTTGATTTGTTTCTCGTGGCAAATACGATTGTCTGAATTTTTACTGTGCAATTTAATCGACTAATTCGTTAAACTGTTGAATTTATAACAAATTAATATTTTCTATTAAATTTGACTCCGGGAAAATCGGACTTATTCAGACGACAAGATTGATTAAAAAAATATTTGAATGCTATAATATTTCAGGATCATCGATTTTAACTGGATTAATTAAAATCAATGCCAAATGCGTAATACAGATTTAAAGATAATTTGTGCTCATGTGCTAAAAGTTACGTAATCGCAGCGAAATGGAGACAGTTTAGCACCAATTCAGTATTAACAAAGCTAATCTAGCACCAGCCTGCGTACCAAGAATTTCGTGCTACCTTTGATGATTCCCATGTGTAAACAAAGCCTAAAAGACATTGCAACTACAGAAATTTGTCGTTATCGCCTGGCTAGGTAAAAAAAATGTTGTTTTCTTATATGTTTCTTACAGAAGTAGTCAAATTTATAATAAAGAACAATATAAATCATTCCGGCCAAATAAGCGGGAAATGGCGATTTTACCCGTAAAAAATTGAATATCATATGTCGTATCAAAGCTGTCAAATTTGACCTTGGAGTTTTGAACGTGCAAGAAACCTACTACCTATTACCCACTAATGACAAAGACCAGAGTGATAAATGCATAAACGGTGTTGATGGCTTCTAAGTGACCCCTTTTCACTGTGTCTCAACTTGATCCCGTCTACGGCTAGATCCCTACAGGTTTTCACCCTTTAAATGCCTTTCGGCTATGGAGATTATGACACAACCTTTGCTTATTCAATTGTTGGTATGCTAACGCTAAGGTAAGTTGACATGAAATGTAGGCTTTATTATTTGTATGTCGAAAAAGTAGCAAAGATATACAGCATTACACCTACAGATTATTTGCTTTTTCACTCTCTTCTGTCAAATATTAATTATACGTTATCGTCACATAGCTTAGTGAGTAGAATGGCATAGCAAATGGAGGTGAAGTGCCAACGTACAAAAATAGAAAAAAATGTGACAAGTGGACTCTTCTAAAATTTGTCGGTCTATGTTGCGCAGTGCGATTATCCCAGTTAAAGTATCCTTGGTTTTCTTTCATGAATGGTAGATTTGCACAGGATTACATGGACTCCTGGACAGTACTCCGTACTTCCGAATGACGAATGAGCTCTCAACAGCCACCGGCAACCATGCAACTTACTGCTGCCTTGCAGACTGCGCTTGGATGTGCAAAGGCTAGAGGTGCGTCCTCGATCAAAAAGCCGAGTGGTGAGGGGACACCACTTGTACCAAATTCCCAAGAAACTCCATGAAATGTGGAGCCGGCTAATCCTCCAAAAGGAGTCAGCCGCAGTAAAGATTCGAGATGGATCCTCATCTCTAAGTACGCGTTGAGTTCGTCTTTCTGGTGGTGTTAGCATTTCAGTGTGTGTGTTATTTGAAACCTGATCAAGGTACCAGAAAACGAAAACGTAGCCAATCAACCAAGATTAGATTGTATCCCGTTTCCAGTGGGTAGTACGAACGACGTGGAAGCCTCTGGAGTGTGAGGAATGAATCTACACCCATCCACCACGAAGACGAGCACAACGCGTACTTGGAAACGAGGATCAATCGGATCTTTGCGGAACTGATAGTGAAAAAATCTACCACTCACGTACAAAATCGTGCATACTTTCTACGTAGACTCTTTTTTTTATTTTTTGAATATTACGAGAGACTTCCGCACGGATTCTGTAGGAACTCAATCGATGAGTTTCATCAAACAATTTGGTGACTAATATCAATCTGTTTGACTCTTTTTGCGGCAACCTGTTTGTCACTCGTTCTTCTGTCGTAAAAAGCGTAAAACAACCATTGGACGAATGTTGGATAAAACATGTGGTTAAGTGTGTCCACAAATAGTGAGAACTACAATCATATTCATCATCTGCTGAGACGGTATGAAAGAAATTCATAATCAAATGCGTGGTTATAACGAATCTCCGAGATTTGCGTACGCGGATTGTCGCTTTTCCCATTTTTTTCGCAAAGATTCGATCGATCCCCGTTTCCAAGTACGCATCGAGTTTGTCTTCTTATTGGCTGGGTGCGTACTCGCGCCTTTCTTCCGAAGGCTTTGACATCGTTCAAACAAGCCATTGCAAATGTGATACAATCTAATCTTCGTTGATTCACCATTTGAAGCTCATACTGCGCGTCCATTTAAAAAAAGTATATGCCGGTTTATATTTTCGAGATAAAACCTGATTGTCTACAATTTTATTCAAGTAAAAAATTAACTGACAAAATATGAAAATCTCTACGCAGTTGAAAGGATATTTCAATCAGGTTTGTAAGCATTCAATTGTGAATTACTGCCCATAAATTGTCGTCGATGGGGCTCTAACTGTGCAACTCATGCCGCATAATACATGCAACTTTCATCTACATACTAATTTAATGTTCCAAATTTCCACCCAAAAACTATCATTATAGAAAATTCACCATGCCAACAGGGGATAAGATATCAAATGCAAAATTTATGGCAGGTACTTAATAACACACCTTTTAAGGTGGCATAGTGTCTGTTCTACAAGGAGAGATTGAGACCATTGGAAATTTAGATTGCAAATGAAGCAAAATGTGCACCACATGAAAAATGGCAAATAAATATGATTGAAAATGTAAAGCAGCGTATGGAACATTATTTTACTTCAATTGAATAGCTTATCTTTGTAATTTATTGCAAGTTGCGGAATTGTTTTTCCAATGCATACTGCAAAATATTTTTTATTAAACATGCTTCTCGAAAATAAAAATCAAATTGTCATAAGATTTATGCTCATATAATCTTGACTACAGAGAGTATGCTTTCAGACGACGATTATGTGAGTGTGAATTGAATTGCTTCAGTATACTAAAAATCGCATTTTACAACGGATACAAATTAACTACAAGATCGAGTTTAGTAATGAAAACAAATTTTAAAGATATTGTGAACTAATGCATCATTCAAGATTAAATCAGGTTTATACAACACGGTTACAAAAGGTGCTAATTTCATTTCTCCAAATCTTAACATGTTCACAATATCTGATAATTTAAAACTAGAATTCAGCAACCGAAGGGGATCAAGATAAATTACACGTATAAATTACAGCAAGTTAAAATAAGTGGAAAATGATCATTTAAAAAAACATTAACAGAAAATAAAATCAGTTTAATTGATGAGAAATCGAATCTGTTTATTTCACTACAGAAAAAGGACTTTGAAGCAAAATGCTTTCATGGAGCACGTCGCTTCTTCAATTATTCTTCGAAGAAACGCCTGGAAATCTCAGACTGGCTTTGACTCTGAGATTCGAAACACTGTCTTTTGTTCATTAGGAACATTTCAAAATTTTATGTCGTTGTATCTTGTTTGTAGCGAATAGCCAATATGTATGCAAGTGTGAATTAGGTATTGCGCACTTATTAAAAAACTAGTTCAAATAGGTAAAAAGTGATTTAGCCTATCTACAAATCCAGTGCAGGTACCCTTTATTGGGATAGTATATATTATTTATAATAAATTCACTTTGATGGCTCATTGTGGAAGACTTTATATGAAGTCACCCCCATTATTGGTTGAATACACATTCGTATATGAAAGTAAACTATCCACCTGTCCCACATTCATTGACCAAATATATAATGGGTATGGAGCGTATTATCAGCTCCTACTGATGAGTCTTCAGTAGGCAGAAAACCTATGTGTACATAAGATTAAATCTTTACTTCATTCCTTTGACAACTTCCACAAAATGTAGATAATTTTCGGCCCATGCTTCAAGAAGAACTGCAAATCCACCTGGTTTGGAATGTGACTGATATACAGTTTGTTGTACTATTGTGGAAATGTTTCTTTGTCAGCTTTTTCAAGTTGAAAATTCTCTCTGAAATTCCGCTCTGATAATCAAAATTGAACACTGAATATCTATTAAAGGTGTACAGATAAACGTAATTGGACTGTTACATTTCAGCCAGCTATGTCTAGTTCGAATTTTGATGAAAAAACACACTTATGTTTTATGAAAGATAATCCATTAAAATATACTGAAGCGGGCATTCTTCACGAATTGTATTGCCTTCAAATGCAGTCAAGTGTTTCTGGCGTACACTTATTTAAATAAAATAAGTATTTATTTGGTTTCTGAGTAGTCTCCTATTATTCTGTTCTTCGACAGAATATTTTTAAGGATGTGTCTCTGCTTTTGAAGTAATGTTAACATATTTTATTACGTTGGTTAATGCACGTTTTTTGTTTAATTTACCTCATATTAAATTCAATGAAACATTCAGGATGTCCGTTTTCAGGCAAAGTAGATCTTAGAGCCGACAGCTCTACGCATAAGAACTCCTCCGAGCAGGCTTTTCTGTATTCTTTGGAAAAAAAATTCGTATCACACTTAATTTCAGGGAAATTAGTCTCCTCTCTGATAATGGATATGCTGTTCATTTAAATGCCTGCTCTTTAAATATCTTAATCTCAAGTGAAGTAAACACCAATCCCACTGTATTTAACAAGTCGTTGAACAACATAACAAAACTGCCGCCAGTCGCATGCACTGACGAGTTTCGACCTTCCATGATCATCATCAGAGTTGGATGGCAAACTGACTAACGAGAATCAAACCGCCCGCGAAATCAATGATTGTTGTATTCCATCGTATATTCTCAAATTCCGGACTATACATTATGAGTTCCCACTGAGGCCGATACCGTTCTACTGGATGAATTGCCTTTTCTCGACTATAAAATGCTTAGTTCATATTGAAAATTAATTTTTATCACCGGCCGCGCAACCAATTTTCTGTTCTCTATTGACAGATTGGAGATGGTTAGTTGGAACTTTATGGCTAAAATGTGCCTAGGTTCGAGCCCTGTCTGCGGCAAATTAAGGACAGTACGTTATAAGTTCCCAATAAGGACGTAAACGGTCATTGGATGAATTGCCTATTCCACACTAGAGAATACTTAGTTTATACTGAAAAATGCGTGTACATAATGGGTCAAGTGCTTATATCAAGATCGTGACTTTGATTAAAATAAGATTTTATCACCTGACATGCAACCAATGTTCGTTTTATGATATAAATGTTCATTACGATACCACATTCCCATGTAACGTGGTATCTGTTCTATAATGACAGACTGGGGATGATTAGTTCGAACTTAAGGGCGCAATGGATGCTTTATAGGCTTTACCTACAGAAAAGGCTAACCAAGAAACATTAGATAGCATATAAATTAAAATGGTTGGTGGTGTGTGGCTGTATGGCTCAGTGCATCCGTTTCCGAAGCAGACGTGCTCTGTCCGCAGAAAATTCTGGACTGTACATAATGAGTTCCAAAATAGGACGAAACCGGTCTATTGGATGAATTTCCTTTTCTACACTACAAAATGCCTAGTTTATACTGGCAAATACATGTACATTATGGGTCAGGTGTTTATATCAAGATCGCAACCTTGAGTAAAGTAACTGATTATCCGGTTCCCTGAGTTTGACCATCCTGCGTTAGGTTTCCGTGGTTCTCTAAAATTGAAAATAGGCGATCAATGCTCTTCAGCTTGTAGGATTAAATTAATTGTGATTATCTTTTAGCTTAAGTGCGGAAAATTTATCTAAATTATTGTTATTATCATCGGCGCATTTAATTGTTATTTAATTTTTTATTCGTTTTACTTGGCTAATCGGTTATAGATTAGTTTGCAGAGTTTGATCAAATATATTGATATGAGAAATTACCTATAGCATATAATATAAAAAGCAATCTACCTATTACACTTTTATTATAATCAAGGTTGCGGTCTTGATATAAACACCTGACCCATTAATTGCTTACATATGTCAGTATAAACTAAGAATTGTATAGTGTATAAAAGGCAATTCATCCAGTAGACCGTTTTCGTCCTTATTGGGAACTCATCATGTACTGGCCAGAAATTGCCGCAAACAGGGCTCGAACCTGGATACGTTTGTTTCGGAATCCGGTGCTCTAACCACTGAGCCACCCTGCCGCACACTATACACATTTTTCAGTTATATACTAACTAATGTAACTTGGTTAGTCTATTTTTCCTTTAGGTGGACCTCATATGGCCTGTACATGATGAGTTCCCAATAAGGACAAAACCGGTCTACTGGATGAATTGCCTTTACCACACTATACAATTCTTAGTTTATACTGACATATGTAAGTAATTAATGGGTCAGGTGTTTATATCAAGACCGCAACCTTGATTATAATAATTGTTATCTCCACCCGCGCAACCAATGTTCGTTTAATTATATAAATGTTCATTTCAATACCACTTCCCAATGTAGTGTGGTGTCTGTTCAGTAATGACAGATTGGGGATGGTTAGTAGGAACTTTGGGTCTAAATGGATGCCATATGTGTTCCACCTAAAGGAAAAATAGACTAACCAAGTTACATTAGTTAGTATATAACTGAAAATTGTGTGCAGTGTAGTGTGCAGCAGGATAGCTCAGTGGTTAGAGCACCAGATTCCGAAGCAGACGTGCCCAGGTTCGTATCCTGTCCGCAGCAAATTCTGGCCAGTACTTGATGAGTTCCCAATAAGGACGAAACCGGTCTACTGGATGTATTGCCTTTTCTACACTACACAATTCTTGGTTTATACTGACATATGCTTGCTGTGGTATGCCAAAATGATGCGAGTGTGAATGTCGTACCGAAAATCGAAACAGCAATTACTTATCAATTCAAGGTAACCTGAGTAGAATATCAGTCTTAGTATAATAATACAAATTCATCTAATTGGACTAAGTCAACAACCATTTCACGTCAAGTAACCTCGTTACTGCCCTTCTGAATGTATGGAAGAATGCAGTTCTTAATAGCATTTCTTACAAAATGGAACAAAATGGAGAAATGGGACATCCTTATCGAACGCCACTGTTGGTAGTACAAAGTCAAGAGTTTGGCGAAACCAGAATTTGTGTGAAGAGCTCGTAAATATATATAATAATTTATCAGGTATACATTTCACGAATATTATATGCAATATTACAAGTTGATTAACAAAGTCAGATGCTCCATTAAAATCCAGAAGGACGGCTATTGGTGACAGTGATATGCATGTCGCTGTCCAAATAATTGTCTTAAAGTAAAGTAGAATTTCTATATTTTCGTCTTGGTCGAAATCCGGCTAGTTATTCTGTAATTCAAACGAAGCGCTGGGATTGCGCAAATTAATCGAAGCAAATAACCTAGAAGCGACTGGATTCAAAATTATACCACAGTAGTAAGAGCAAGAATTCATATTGCCTTTTTGAACAATAAAAATTATGACGGACTTATTAAATGCATTCGGCACGGTCTCCTAATTTCATATAGTACAAAACGTCTAGTCAAAACACAAAAAATTGTGCATCCACCATCGATAACAGACTAAAGGAATCTGCAGCGCTGTGACATTATATAGGTAAGATTGCATTCTTTATTTATAACACTGGCGGTATTTCAAGAATAGAGATTTAAATTGATGAAACATGCGTACCTACGGGAATCGGAATTTGGGGTGGTGCGCAAGAAAATTCCTCTTTTAAGTGTTCTATTCACTAATCAATCCAACACATTTCGTTGGTCGTTTATTCCCAGTATATTAAATTAGATGTTCTTCCAAATAAGGCTAGCAAGCACCTTCTGCCCCGTTACCAGTAACTAAAATTTCTTTCAGTGGCCAAAAATTACTCTACGCGTCTGGCATGCTTGCTCTCACTCTGTCAATAGCACGTTATGTCTATGTTGCTATGTAGTGTAACCGAATTCAAGGCTTCATATGAAACAATATAATTAGACATACACACAGGCATGGCTTACGCTTATCTAGTGAGTCGTCAGTATTTGTTATTAAATCACTGTAATCTCATTTCGAAGAGTGTACACATGCAGACATATACACAAACCAATTTGACATACACTTACCTAGTAAAAAAACAAGTTATGCTCAAGAGATCTAACAACAAGTATAAATGGGGCAGTTTAAACTAAATTTTTCACTTGACATATTGATTGTCAATAACGTGTGTGATGTGCTTTCCATTGAAAAAGATCTCCGTACCCGGAGATCGAAATATCTGGAAAAATCAGGAAGACAGCGGATGCAAACAATTCGGAACGCAACCCGAGAATCAGGTAAATATAATGGCCTTATCCACCTAGGTTTATGCAACCACTGTTAGCATGACTAGCAAGGGCCCATCGGTAATTAGGCAAAACATTTCTATGATGACAGGCCATAAATACAAAGAAAAAAACAGAAGCCTGCAAAAAATAGTAAAATTATTGTGTTCTCATCTTAAATCTTGAAGATGGCAAGCATACCAAAGTTTTAATTGTGAAATAAATATTAAGGGATATTACAATGTGAATCTAAATTACGAAGTTATTTGTATCAAACATACGTCTGCCTAGTTGGTATATCCATTAGTTTGCTAGATTTACGTTAATCCGACTTCTTCGAGCGTTCAGAGATAACCATGCAAGTAGACATGTGAATGCGTGATAAGAATTAGACAATTAATCACTGACGTCTGAAAGGCGTTCGTGTGAATTTTTGTCTGTTGTTCAAATCAAAGATGGCATAATTCAGACAAATCGCTGATTTGAGATTTTTTGCTACGTCAATATTCGTTACACGATACAGATGAACGCAGAAAACATATTAAACTTATAATGATAAATCAATTCATGCCTTGTGCTATTTGTGCACAAATTTGTCACCATTGAAAATACGAAAAAGTGAATTTATTGGCATAATAAAATTGGAGACAAAAAGTATTTATAGGTTGATTTTAAGAAACTAAGTTTATGCATTACTTAATTCAGTATGAATGTTTAGCGGCTAAACTATTTTAACCGTTTAGGCAGTAGACCAAGAGAACACAATAAACGATTTTAATATTTTTAACAGCAAAATAAGACAATTTCTTTCAATCCAGTGAAAAATACTTAAAGATAAATGAGACTAGTTTCTTTATTTTAAACACTTATAATAAGACAACATATGTAATAAATTAATGTATGCATGTATGTCTGTACAGTTTCATTCATAGAAATGTGCACAAATACACTCATACATACATACATACATAAATACACACATACATACATACATACATGCATACATACATACATACATACATACATACATACATACATACATACATACACTTTGCCCATACATACCTACATACATACATACATACATACATACATACATGTAACACATATATACAACACATAATCTATACTTCACATGCATATACATACATACATACATACAGCATACATACATACATACACACACACTTTACATACATACATACATACATACATACATACATACATACATACATACATACATACATACATACATACATACATACATACATACATACATACATACATAAATACATACAGACATACATATATATTTTTTCTTGCATCAATAATACAAACATATGCATAATCACCTACGATCGAATAAATATACAAATAAACATATTCAAACATACACAAATGCATATAACATTTAAAAGTACATGCATATGTAGGTTTTCAATTAGATATATGCATATATGCGTTTTTATATATACGCATATACATACGTGCATATATGTATGCATGAACGGATACAAGTATTCCACATACAAAAGTGCGTGAACACAAGCATAAATTTAAAGGGCGATAAGTCTTAAGCACAGCAGCCTCCAGTAAGGCCTTGGTAATATAACCGAAGCATTAATTATTTTGATTAACTCCACAAAACCACTGGAGTATCAATAAAAGAAAGTTACGAAGTCCACTGCGACATAGACCTATCTACTTTATTTTCAGAAGACTTTGAGGATACGAAAATATGGCTTCAATGTCTTTCGACGATTTAATAAGGCGTTATAGCCATTACATAAAAATAACAAAGTTAACATATCATATACAACTATTTAATATATATATATATATATATATATATATATATATATATATATATATATATATATAGAGCGTATAATTTAATAATCAGATGCTATATAAAAAGTATGTGGAGAATCGAATGTTCTTCATTGCAGAAGCTGTAAAACTTGCTGGGCCGAAAAGTCGATCCAGATGTTAAATTTACTGGAAAAGAAAAACAACAAGCTTTCTTTTCTAGATATGCAGCAGTTCCGAGAGAACAATGGCAGCCTGACAAGGTCGATAAAGTCAGAAATTCACGTTCCGCGACAAAAATTTATTACAACAATAGTGTTCCCAAAAGTTTACAAAATAAATCTGATAAATAAACTAGCTCCGAGCATAAGGTGGAGGAAGAATTGCAGCATTTAAGAAGATCTTACAATTAACAAATTATCCGGATATATATATATATATATATATATATTAATATGAAGGCCTCACTCGGTACGTATAATAGAAGCTTGACATAAATTTCCATCTGCTTACTCATTTTCGAGAGGCGATCTTCCAGTATCGAATCACAAGAACAAACTTTCAGAGTGTCATGGTAAACATCAAATTCAACACAAAGACAATAATGTACTCAAACGCTGAAGGTGTGTATCTTCCACATATCTCTTACTGCTAATAATTTTAAATTTATGTGAGGTAGCACAAGGTTGGAAGATCAAGAAACAGCTAATCAATAGCATCCATCAAAACCTACTACAAAAGTTAATCCAGTGAGAATAACGCCACCCGCCAAATAAACGATATATACAACCAGGATATCAAGTGAACAACTAAATTCTCCATTCTCCACAAAGCAGGGCTAGAAAAATTCTTAAACATTAATGAAGCACTTCATATCCGACAACAAGAACCGCAAAAGAAAGAAAAATTTGCGAAACTGGATCAACAAAAAAAACAAACTAATGAAGCAAGCTTGCTTCATTAATTTTTTAACTTTTGATAATGAATGAACTGAAGAAGATGGCTGCCAAAGTTCACCGAAATATTATTTTTAATAAAAAAACGAATTCAGCCTGTGTTAGTCAAAACGCAGATCAGGTAATAACAAGAACCCTTACTGAGTATTCACAATTTTCATCATAAAATATCGCTTTTGACCGGCGGCAAATAAAAGAGGAAGCAACACGTATATTCGCCAGACAAAAAGCTCAATGAAATAATAATTGTTTGCGCATGTGGTGATAAAAATTCTTCTTTTCGAGCTTGAAGTAAACACCAATCCCAATGTATTTAACCAGTCGTCGAACAACATAGCAAAACTAACGCCAGTCGCACGCACTGACGCGTTTTTGACCTTCCATGTTGTTAGACGACTGATTAAATGCAATCGGATTGAATTGTTTACTTCAAGCTCGCAAACTTAATTTGAAGAATCGTTACCACCACGTGCAATCAACTATTATTTAATTTTATTGCCAATATATGCATATGTGGCAGAACCTTCCAAACAGATAATGTTCGTGACTGCATAGAAATTGTGTAGCCGACATTTCGAGTCAAGTTAAATGTATGCGAGACTGCTAGAGGTGAGAGCCGCATATCTAAATTTGATTTCCATCTATAGGCAATGCGGTTTGATCCTCGATAGTCAGTCAGCCGTCGTACTTTGAAGATGATAATGGAAAGTCAAAAGGCTTCAGTGCGTGCAACTGAAAGTAGTTTTACTATGTTGTCCGACGACTGGTTCAAACCAATCGGATTGGTGTTTACTTGAAGCTCGCAAACTTGATTTGAAAGAAAAAAATCCCAATTTGTGCAAAAAGGTCACGGTATATAACATTAACCACAAAAGAGACAACGAAATCAGAGGACAAAAAAAACAGGTAAGAAACAAATGTACCGCAACGCAGCGAGAAAATACTACGAGGCTTGGCAGAAACAGAAGATGTAGAATACCAGCCCAACGCACATAGCCGGACAAGTTCATACATTTGAAAACAATTTACATAAGCAGACATTAAAAGAGGCTCGTCAATGCGAAACCTTAAACATTCAAACATGTGACATAAAATACAACTTCAACAAACTTCATTCATTTATTTGGAAAATCATGTATATTCAAAGGTAGTTTAAGCTTTTGTGTATTTATGCTTAAACGATCTACCATTGTCAAAAGTCTTAACAAGATTATTCAAAAATAATTTTACTATTATGTATTCAATGTGTGTTTTCTTCTTATATTATAAGTAATTATATATATATATATATATATATATATATATATATATATATATATATATATATATATAATTACTTATAATAGGAAAAAACACACATTAATACATAATGGCAAAATTATTTTTGAATATACATATATATATATATATATATATATATATATATATATTGTCAACACAATATGACCATTGTTAACTACAGGGAAATTTAATTAATCAAGACTGATTTCAGTCCTTAGTGAGCTCTCATTGAATTATTGCCAGATTTAATCGCGGTAAGGTTTAAAAATTATCACTACTTTGCTCGAATTACAAATCATCGACAAAGCCACACTATTCACACAAGTTACAAGGATATTTCAGTCAATCAAACTTTGATTTTGGACTTTCGGTTGGATCATATATTTACCTAATGTTCCAAATAGCCATATTTGATCTTTCATTACAGAACCGACATATTACTACACTGAAGTGATATTGAATTCAATTATAATAGTAGGATTATAATTACATAAAGACGCTGTTAGAATAAACTAAGAATTGCACAAGATCGAAACTGCAGATTCTCATGTTGACCGATTTCGTCCGTATTGAGTATAAATATGTATAATATCCTGCCATAATGCTCCAATTTAGCTATTCTTCTGAATTTTAAATGTTCTGAGTGATAATGTTAGATTGTGGTTAGTAATTTCGAGTCATGGTACAGAAGGCGAAATTTAATGGTGTCCAGATGAAACAAAACTTTTCAAATATATGCCTCTTTTGATAAAGTTTACATGTTCTTACTCAGTCATCATTATAACTAATTCCGCGGTGTACGTGTTATAACAGATGAGCAATGTGCCAGGATCAAGTTCGGTCTGGCAATTGTGGTAAGTGCAAAATAAGGCGAAACCGACCCACTTGATGAATTTTATTTACCATTTGTATGCAAAGTTGAGTCCATACAGATGGCAAAATTATAGTAAAACACCGTCAATATACATTAATTCATTATCACTTTCATTCATCCGTTCTTAAATGACATATTGCAGATGGCCAGTTGGAACTTCAGGTTGAAATCAATGTACCAAATAAGCTTAAAATGAAGGAAGAGACTAACGAAAAAACATAAGTCGGAAGCGAACAAAAATTAAATGTACTTCGTGGTGTGGGCCATGACACAATGGATGAGTTTCAAGACTCTGAATCAAATGTGTCCCGGTCAAAGCCACGATTACGGCAATTATGGAAGGTAACTGATGGGTGCCTAGAAAAGGACAAAATCTATCTACTGGATGATCTTCAATTTCAATAAAATTTCTGTTTAATCTATACCGATAACAAACCCACACACACACACACACACACATATATATATATATATATATATATATATATATATAAATATACAATATATATATATATATATATATATATATATATATATATATCGAGATTACTAAGCTTCCCTTCACAATATTTCATTTATATACATACTGAGTTTTCATTTGATTGTGGATGGCAACTGGTCTGAATCGGTTTTACTTGCCGCCCTGTGCTAATTGGTTAGAGCACCAGATTCCGAAGCAGGTTGCACAGGTTCGAGCCCTGCCTGCGGAAAATTCTGAGGTTGTATGTGATGAGTTCCCAATAAGGACGAAACCGGTCTACTGGATGAATGGCCTTCTACACTATATAATTCTTAGTTGATACAGAAAAATGTATGTAATTAATGTGTCATGTGTTGCTCTCAAGATCAAATTTAATTTTGTAAGACAATCCGAAAATGACCGCTATACCTACATTGTTGAAATGTGCAGTTTACTTTTAATGATCACATTTATAGATAGACTAGCTCTATACGCACGGGAGTGATCTAGTTCCATTGTGTCGGTCTTAGTTTTTTAGCTGTGTTAGGAAAAAAACCATCATCCGAGATGCTAAGCATTTTTTAGACTAAACATTAATAAATTGTGAAAACCGAAGCGAAGTTGTTAATCCGTTAAATCAATGAAGTTTTAAATCCATTAATGCAATGATCATTACTTATAGCGTCTTATAGCTAATTAAAATAAGAGTTATTTTGATAAAATCCAGTATAGCTTTAAAGGTCACATTAGTATGTACACATTAGCAAATGATAACTTCTTTTCCGCTTCCAAAATGAATTATCGATTGATTACAAATTTTAAAATAGAAACATTGCAACCTTCATGTTACGCTTAAGAGGCGACAATCTAAAACAGCAAAGGGACAATTTGAGACAAGGTATACAAATGGAGATTTAACAATTATAAATTGAGGAAGAATTGAGGATGAAGGTATATAAGGAAGATTAAAGAGTTCTCATATACAAAATTCACTTAGCATTTTCTTATTGAGCATTGTTCCAGATTGTCAATGGCCCGGTAAATATTCCATTCATAAATTTTTACATAAACTAAGATGCGCCTCTTTAGGAAATGCATAAGGAATTCGCAAAGTCAGCACGCAGCATAATTGACAAGCAATTACGGTAAAATAGCGTTAGCTAACTTTGTTTTATCCAATATCCATGGACATGACAACACGCATAAACAGACTGAGTTTCCTTTCAATAAGTAAACTGACAATCATGCGAAATAAAATTATTAAAAGTATTTCCTTTAATAGACTATTGAAAGAGCGACTTAATTTATGATCGGAAGATTCTACGAGAATTCAGTCGTTTGATAAGCAGAAGTCTATTTTTATAGAAGCATCCACAGAGCATATTGTAGAGATGTCATTTGTTTAGCATCATATTATGTCCTATACACACATGAATTAGTTTCAAATTCAATCAAATTATGGCATGCATGGCCAATAATCTCTACCAATAAAAGTGCCGCTCATGGCCTGAAAAATAATGATCTATTCTTTATAGCAGGGAGGAGATGACATTTGATAAAATATAGCGCTTGACAGTCATAGAGAGTTGGCCATCTAAGAGAAGGCAAGCTATGAATTGAATTTCTCATGGTGGCCAAAAAAATGGAACAGGAATCAGGGGGAACCTGGTGAAAAATCAGCATTCTACAACCTTGCAGATAACACTTGAAAATGTACAGTTCAGAGGTGAAACCTCAGATAAACAACCAAGTTATATAGCAGCACTGCATGATTATGATGACTCATTTAGGACCAAGATATTCATGAAGCCGAACATTTCCACCACGGGAGTCAGCCACCGTAAAGCAAGCTAAGTTAATACAGGTTCCCAAAGAAAAGCGGACAGTAACGTCACATGGCCAACATGTATGTAAACTTTAAGCATTACCCTGTGCTTTACAAGAAACGCGTGTGATGTAAGAATCGATTCGTGATTGTTTAATATAAATAATCTTTCATACGCGCAGAATAAATAAAATCTTTTGAAAATTCCCTTTGTTCCTCTCTAACTTCAATTTGAAAGATAAGTAGAAGCATTTGAATATTACCAATAGTTCACCTTCTTCAAGCAATAGAATATAGATAGTTACTTTAGTTACGGAAATGAATCAAAACATAAAATAGCTTTATCGTAACTTCTTTTATTAATTCGAATAACTAACAGCGCTTTTACTATCGATACCTTCACGAATTAACTTTAGAGCACGCTAGACAACCATACACAAATATGTGCTTAAATTTATGTTGCCAAAGCAATCTGCGAAACCTAATCAACAGCACCAGACACTTACAAATACACCGGGAGGTTGGACCGTTGTCAAACGTTTTATTAACGTTTTCTGCTAAATAATCGCCAGGATCGAAATGCGTTAGAAAGTTAAATTGAAAATAATTCTGCGATACCTTAAATTTGGTAAAAATATAAGACTGTCATTCCTTCTTACTACTTACAAAGCAGAAGTGCATTATATCATACAACGTAATCAAAAGTGTTTAACAACGTATCACTTTTCCAGTAAAAGATTGAAATTAAATATTAATTTCACTTTACACGAAAATAACTTAGTCGAACGCTCTAGAGTGGACAAAATGTCAAACAAAATTGACGTATTTTACACTATCAGCGGGATTTTAAAATTGGATGAGTCAATGCTGGTTGAATGAAAATAACTGGGTCTCACCTGATCCGATCTGACCATTTGTAGCCCAACGTTTTAGGTTTTTGGTCAACCAACTCGGCTACACCATGTTGCGCGATGTGTTGATCTCGGCGTAGAACAGAATTAACACTATCATAAATGATACCATTACTAGAAGATGTAACACAAGGAGAGTCTGCGATGTTACTGCAACTTATAATATTGCTTCCTGAAAAAAGCGGAATAGACGAAGATGATGAAGAGAAGATACTGCTGAGAGGCGTCGCAGAGCTGACGAAGTACGGACGAATAGGCCGACGACGTGTTGGATTTCTCTGAACAGATGTTTGATCCAATTTGTCTCGTTGGTCTGAGGTTAAAAATGTTTTGAAATCAATATCGCGCTCAAATTACAGTCAATATGTGGCGGACTCGACTTCTTTAAATGGATCAGGAGAACGCAGTAAAGAATTCATCTGATTACAATCGGCGGAAATACAATTAGATGCGGTATTTGTACGATTGCACCCTCGGTTGACTGTCCATTATTATTAGTAAGCTTTGTAAGCGAACTCACTGTACCGGTTGTCTGTGTGGAACTTTGGTTAATTTATAGGTCTGATGTAACCACGTTGAGTAAGTATGGCTTTGATCTTCCGCATTACGTCGCTGCCTGGACAACTTGAAAGCCTCCCATGCTGAATAGGCAGCTGGTGGACTAACAGTCGTGAATAGAGAACTTTCACATTGCTGCCTTGGGAATGATGGTGAATACATGAATCAGATGAATGACTGACGGTGTCTCGAAGGAAGAGTCGGTCGAAACAGGAATGGATAGAGAAGACGGTGTTTGACTGAAAAGAAAACGAAAGTACAACTGATGCCTTTTAAACTAACATAGGCAGTTTCATACAGAAACAGTATTTTTAATAACCTGCCATTAAGACATTTCAGGACAGAATAATGAACGGATAACTTGAAACGTAAGAATAAACAGCGTAGATAAGTATAGACTTAATTGTGTGTATCAGATTCGTTCAAAGAGAAAAAGAGAGTTTTTGTGTTCGAATTTATTTTTTACATAATAGGATTAAAAGGAAATCACGGCGGAAAATGAAGACAACAGAGCCATTAGTGGATATTCTTCATCATCTCATTTGAAACAGCGAAGCAATACATGAAAACAAAAAATTGCGCTTCGCTGCTGAACAATTATGCGTTATCTGTAAAAAACTACTGAACATGCTACTCTCATAATTCCGGAACATACTGGAAACGCGAAGATAAAAAACTAGGCTCAATAGACGCCCGTTAAATCTTAAAAGTATCAGGCTACCAAGAAGTTAACAACAAAATATAAAAGGTTAAGCCTTGACTTCTAGGTCAGTGCAGCCAGAATTCGTTAAATTACGCTTAATGAAGCAGCCACTTACTGCATGGATGGTGATAGCAACGATGGATCGCATACTCAAAATAACTAATCCAATTTTTCAAATTGGTCATGAAAAATGGAAAAACTAACCTAGGTTTTGGCGTAATACAACTAGTTGAAGAATAGGAATAGTAAGTCCGCAAACATAAGTCGAATAATTAAATATTATTAATAAAATGAATTATTAGTATAAAAAAGCCCTTGTTCTCCTTCTTCAGTGATACATAATAGCCGATACAGAAAGTAAAACAATGGTGGGTATGTACTTCAATAGGAAAAGTAACTAATATGCATTTGACGGTGTATGTTGTAACCAAACAGCTATAATATATTTTAACTAATGACAACAATCAAACAATAACCTTTGGCATAGATAGCGACGTGTGATGTATGTATACGTCTATGTATATATGTATGTAGGTAGCACGTATACAGGAATAGGGTGTGTCGCTATGTATGCATGCATTCATCTATGTATGCATAAGTGTATGTACGTAAATGTATATATATATATATATATATATATATATATATATATATATATATTCATGTATAGATGTTTCCATGTGTTCATGCATGTATATATAGTTATGCGTACATTTGCGTGGCGTTTATGAGATGTACGCATGTATGTGTGCATAGTAGTACTAAATTTTGCACAAGTCTCAAACCGAACATGAAATCGTCATCTCAAGCTGAAGTTTCTGCCATATTTGAAATATTAACAATGGCTATGGTAGCGATGGTGTAATAGTAATTTTATTGACGCATAACTACGATTTTGGCTGGTTGGAACTATACTAGCAATTATAGCTCCTGTTTAGCTGTTATTAAATAAGGACGATAAAATTTATTAAACCACGATTCCGCGGGGATGCGTGCTACGGACAACGTTTATAATCAATTTAATAACTTGTTTCATCCAATTTCTTAGTAATAGATCAAATATAAATCCGTTGCCTTTATTAATTTTAATTCAGGCTTTAAGAAACCAAGATATGCTTCTGTCATCCCGGCTCATCTGAACACATACTAATATATAATATAGACGATTTCTTGTCAATAAATTTCTGTTGACCCACCTACCTCGTTCAACGAAACTGCGATACCGGTAAGGTATTTCTCACGTACAGCTAAAATGGAAGTCTACATCTTGGACACAAATACAAGAGATTATAAACTGCTTAAGCAATTGCCTAATTTTTTAGATCTTTAATGCATGAGCTAAAATGAAACATTTTACATAATGAAATGTTGAAAACGTAGCAAACAAACCATATAGCTATTATAAGAAATATGCGTAATCATATGCAAGATAAAGCATTTGAAATGTTTATAGACGTGTAGAAATTCCTAGATTGTAACTCTGAGGCAGTGATAACTTGCGGATCCAAGGTGAGTCGCTATGAATTTTTTCATCCCGCGATACTTCCGGCTCCGTTAATAAAAGATTACTGTAAATGGTGTCCGTTCCCTTGGCAAGTATTTGTACTGGCACCTGTCGAATAGGTTTTTCGTTTCCTGTTCATCTCTCTTTGGTGCTAAATAGTATTTTCGTGATCAGAATTGTTGAGCGAATGCTCCATTCCATTCACTTCGTCAGTAGGTTTATCACGTACTATAAATGGTGTAAATTAAACACAGGTGTAAATAGTACTCCAAAATAAATAATAAATCATATATATATATATATATATATATATGTATATATATATATTATATGAGCAAAAAATAACAAATAGTAGAACACAATATGTCATGACATGCCAGAAACATTCCTAAATGGATAAATGCAAAGCGATGCTATGTCGACGATAAAAACAGAAAATAACCCAACAAAGGAAAATTAAATTCATCAATTAGACCGGCTTCGTCTTTATTAGACTGTCATCAACCCAGCTTTCCTTATAGCTCTGGATGGGACTCGAAAACAAGCGTTTGGTTTAAAGCCCACAGCTCATCTTTACGCCACTGGAACTATGAACTGAATGCCATTTAAAAACACATATGAACAAATCCTTCAATATACCACAATTCAAAAACGCATCGTCAGGTAATTCTATTCTTTAAATCAAGTTTGCGAGTTTGAAGTAAACACCAATCCCATTGTATTTAACCAGTCGTCGAACAACATAACAAAACTACCGCCAGCTGCAACGCACTGACGCGTTTCGACCTTCCATGATCATCATCAGAGTACGACGGCAAACTGACTATCGAGGATCAAACCGCATTGAATATATATGGAAATCAAATTTAGATATGCGGCTCTCACCTCTAGCAGTCTTGCATACATTGAACTTGACTGGAAATGTCGGCTGCACAATTTCCATGCAGTCACGAACATTAACTATTTGCAGCTTTCGCCACATATACATATATAGGCAATACAATTAAACAATAATTGATTGCGCGGGTGATTTAAAGCATTGTTACCACCACATAAAGAAATCAATTATTGTTAAATTGTGTTGCCTATATATGTATATGTGGCGAAAGCTGCAAACAGTTAATGTTCGTGACTGCATAGAAATTGTGCAGCCGACATTTCCAGTCAAGTTCAATGTATGCGAGACTGCTAGAGGTGAGAGCCGCATATCTAAATTTGATTTCCATATATATTCAATGCGGTTTGATCCTCGATAGTCAGTTTGCCGTCGTACTCTGATGATGATCATGGAAGGTCGAAACGCGTCAGTGCGTTGCAGCTGGCGGTAGTTTTGTTATGTTGTTCGACGACTGGTTAAATACAATGGGATTGGTGTTTACTTCAAGCTCGCAAACTTGATTTAAAGAATTGTTACCACCACCCGCGCAATCAATTACTGTTAAATTGTGTTGCCTATATATGTATATGTGGCGAAAGCTGCAAACCGTTAATGTTCGTGACTGCATAGAAATTGTGCAGCCGACATTTCCAGTCAAGTTCAATGTATGCGAGACTGCTAGAGGTGAGAGCCGCATATCTAAATTTGATTTCCATATATATTCAATGCGGTTTGATCCTCGATAGTCAGTTTGCCGTCGTACTCTGATGATGATCATGGAAGGTCGAAACGCGTCAGTGCGTTGCAGCTGGCGGTAGTTTTGTTATGTTGTTCGACGACTGGTTAAATACAATGGGATTGGTGTTTACTTCAAGCTCGCAAACTTGATTTAAAGAATTGTTACCACCACCCGCGCAATCAATTACTGTTAAATTGTGTTGCCTATATATGTATATGTGGCGAAAGCTGCAAACCGTTAATGTTCGTGACTGCATAGAAATTGTGCAGCCGACATTTCCAGTCAAGTTCAATGTATGCGAGACTGCTAGAGGTGAGAGCCGCATATCTAAATTTGATTTCCATATATATTCAATGCGGTTTGATCCTCGATAGTCAGTTTGCCGTCGTACTCTGATGATGATCATGGAAGGTCGAAACGCGTCAGTGCGTTGCAGCTGGCGGTAGTTTTGTTATGTTGT
>JAQBSW010008995.1:0-31067 GCA_029291075.1 Eudiplozoon nipponicum
GATTTAATGAATTGTTACCACCTGCACTATTAATTATTGTTAAATTGTTTTGAATGGTTGTTCGCAATTTTGAGTAAATGAGGCCTACCTCCAGAACTTAGTTCAGGTGTGGCATCTCTTATATATTGTAGGTTATCCTTGCAGTCGCATTGCCGAATAATTTATACGGATCTGACTATTAATGTTTTAAAACACACTCGCATAGGAGATTGTATCGTCGAACTTTCCCACATTCATTGATTAAATATACGGTGGGTTTTGTGCATTTCAAATTTTGGCCTATCTTTCCGGTCCTATTTGAACTAAATCTACTACGTGTGACAAACCAGCTGTATAATGTTTAACAGGTTTTATTTCCGCCATTGACATGCGAATAACAGATTATGTCTTATACGTATGCAATAATTATAATCTCCATTTGTAAGCACACCAGATATATTTCTTTTTGATTAATGGATTATGACCGGTCTCGTCACTTTGATGGCTGCAACATGTGTAGTATACATTGAAAACGTTGGAATTTAATGTATTACCAATTAATTCACGACGCTTCCAGGCATCATTTATCGTCTCAGCATCCGTTATTGAATGCAATGCTAGTAAACATCATTTTCTGATGAATGCTAGCACCCTATTAACAGAATAACCTCCACTAATCGGCCGGATCTGAGTGCAAAATGTGAATAGTTCGTTATGCTTCGACGTTGCCTACGACTTATTAACAATAACAAACCAATGTTGTACCTCCTCGACGTTACTAGAATTGAAGTTCTTTCGAAGGTAATAAAGTCAGTTACATTTTTCTCTTAGTTACGCAGTATCTCCCACTTGTTACAGAGATTTAATATTGGAAAATACGATCTCAGGTACTCTCTTTAGAAGACAAGGGGAGACTTGTCTAAACTTTCTTCCATAGTGCTATTTACGCTCCTAGTTATCATCTAAACTTTAACTACAGGTAGTCCGGCAGAACTCTAGTCATCCTTGAAGGCTGTCCGCACATCTGTATCCATTGCTATTGTATGGATACTAGGCCGTAATACGGGATGCTGCATGGAGCGGAATTTCGTTTTTATTATGACAGTCGGATCCATTGGGCACGTAGAGCACTGCGGTGTGATATATATATATATATATATATATATATATATATATATATATATATCTTAATTACCGTACCTGCGTTAGTCAAAACGCAGATCAGGTAATTTCGATTAATCCAGTTTCACAATGAAAAGTTATTTTATTTAAAATATATACCTCTTGAATGGTGTATTGAAGTCTTTATAAATTATTATGCCTAAAAGCATGACAGCTCACTTTGAGAAGTGCATGGTCCGTGTCGACATAATTTTTCCAAATAGCACAACTATCCCGGATGCGACCGTGCCATCTGCAATTAATTGATACACGATTTGTTTGAGTCCACTTTTGTCCGGGAGCTGGCAGACGCCATGTGGCGCAAAGCTTTGAACAACTTTCGAGGTTAGTGTTACTTAATTACGAGCTGTGTCCCTCACCAGTCGTTCACCATTATCGCTGTGTATCCAGTTTGAAAAGTGTACCTTCCGCCTAAATGAAATTCTGCATTACCTTAGCGCTCGACTTCAGCAGTCATGACATCAATAACAAATACTGTATCTGAAATTCTTGCTCTATATAGCAAAAAGAGCTTAAGTCGAAGTAAAAAGCGTCCTTGCTGCCCACTGTGCTGCATTCGGTGGGATGTATCTAGGCGTGTCATACAAAGTCGAATGTTAACATGAATCCATGCTGTTAAACAAGCTTCAACTTGTGAGCTAAAAACAATACAGGGGCCACATTTTGCGGCTTGTGAAAACTCTATGGAACTATACGCAGAAAAATGAGTTGGTGGCACAATTTCAACTTCAAAATATCTAACTGCACTTATGCCGATTAGCATAACCCACCTCCTGGCGGACTTTCTTAAGATATGCTAGAATTGTTAATTATTTTTTAGTTAAAGTGTGTCATATGATATCCGGAACGGAAATCAATCTCTCGGTCAATGGGCTTATTCATAGACTGGGTCACTAGGTAATTGTAGCGCCAGTGTATGCTGCCGGAAGCTCACTGTGCGTATTATGGCGAGTATTATGCTCTGGTAGTAAAGTACCTACTGGCCTATCTTCTAAAAGGTTTGGTTTAGCCCTGAGAAACCTCGACTTCCGTATTCTTAAGAGTTGCTCACACATAATCTAATACCAGCTGTATATTTGCTAGTGTACATTTAATGTTACGACTTTAAATCTGTAATATATACTGATTAACAAAAAACTGTTCGTTTATTTATTTTTATCTGAGCAGCAGCAGTTCTACTGCTCATTAGTTAATTTTAATTTTGATTTAAATCTTTTGAGGTCAGTTCGACGTCATTCACGTTAATATTCCGTATATTGTTAGCTAATGTGTCTTCAATGAAACGCGATTCTTTTCACCTGAAGTCATCGTTAGTTTATGACCCTAGTTTCACAGCTGAGTTGTTAGAACCCTTTTTATTCATGTAAATCCTGCTTCTTCAGTACTGGTTTGTGATTGGTGATGAGCTTCCCTTTTATTTTTCGATCTGACTATCTGAGCCACACAGTTTGATCTATCCTATGTTGCAATAAGGAAAAGATTACCATGCCGTAAATGAGCATCTTTATATATGTACAGTAGTACCTCGAGATCCGAGCAGCCTAACATACGAGTTGTTTTAGATACGAGCCGGAGCTCGGGTCATATTTTCGATCAAGATACGAGCCGTTTTTCCGAAGCGTCCCGCTAGTTGGCGCGTAGGGTCAAGCGTCATCCGAGAGAAACTTTCGCTCACTCGCACGTGTTACCCGCTTGAATCGAAGTGTATCTTGTGCGCTGTGCCCTTTTTTGCGTTATTACTGAACGTTTTTGTGTGTTATCATGGGGCTATAGAAAGTGAATGCTAAGGACAAAGGTGACAGGAAGAAGAGGATGATGTCGATAGAACTAAAGCAAGAAATAATAGAAAAAAATGAGCGTGGCCTACGTGTGATTGAACTCGCAAAGATCTATGACCGTAGTACATCGACAATTTGTACGATATTGCAGCAGAAGGACGCCATCAAGAGTGCTACACTAGGAAAAGGAGCTACAGTTCTTTCTCAATTAAGGATAAGTATCCACGAGGAAATGGAGAAGCTTCTACTCGTGTGGGTGAAAGAAGGAGGTGGCAGGAGATATACTGACGAAGACGGTAATATGCGCGAAGGCACGGAGTATTTATGCCGACTTAGTGACGAAAGACGCATCATATTTTGTTATGAATTTGTTAATTATACATGTTTGTTTGTTATTTAAAAACATATTTTGTTTATAATTTACAATGGGTTGGGTATTTTTCATAGGTCCTAAACGGTTTAAATCTAATTCATTTATTTTGAAATGGAAGAAATTCGTTTAAAATACGAGACGATTGACCTACGAGCTCGGTTCTGGAAAGAATTAAACTCGTATCTCGAGGTACCACTGTATATATATATATAATCATATTGAAGGGCCAAAAAATTTTAAAAAATATGAACGAAGAAAGAGCGTAAATTAAAGGAGCAACCATTCAATTACGGGCATCCCCTCAAGCCCAATGCCTGAAAATTATTGTTCTGCTTGCATAAATCCGGCTTCCGTTTGTTTATCCGCAAAGAAGTAACAGAAATGAGTTATTTACGTACGAAGCTTTACAGAAAAAAAAACTGCAGCCGGATTTATGCAAGCCGAAAAAACGTTCTGGCATTGAACTTGAACTGGAGATGATGCGCGTAATTGATTGGATATTCCCTTAACTCGCGCTCTCTCGTTTGTATTTTGTATTTTGATTCTTTTAACTATATATATATATATATAGAAAGAGAGAGAGAGATGTTCATTTGTAGATATTTGAAGAGTAAATGAGAAAGGAACGGTTCTTGTGCCTGATAAAATTTCTCCTTTTTGCTTACTAGGAATTTTTATTTGATGGAATTTCTGTTTTTTTAAATAAAAATTTCCATGGGTAATAATGTCATGTGTGCCTTTTCTTAGATCTCTGAAAATAGAAGATCAATTTGCCAAAACGGGATTCCCAGGTTGTTCTGTAAGTTTTTAATTTTATTCTTTTATGAATTCTATTAGATAGCTTAAACAAATTGAACATACTGAATAATAATTAAAAAAATATTTGGCAACCAAGGCCAACAGGCCCATAGTTGAAATGATGAGGTACAAATCAAAAGTAGGGTATGTAGAGTTGAATGTAACAAAGTATTTAACCATAAGAATGAAAAGAGTTGTGAAAGAGAAACGCTTTCATCAACTTCGTGATTGTTCGTTCTGATGAGAAAGAGGTTCCATTTGATTGAGTAGTATCGACTAGAGTAAAGATCGTGAATAGTCCGAGTATCAATACAGGATTTTTTGGTTTCGAACGAACGAATTTAAAACTGAGTTAGAAGGCTGCAAATATTCTGCGTATAAGTTCTTTCATTGACCATTCTAATGGTTGCATCTGATATATAGTGTTAGCGTTGGTAGCGATAGCCAATTATATATATATATATATATATATATATATATATATATATATTGGAGTCTAATGAAAGTCCATTTGATTTCCTCAAGTGACATGGTGTCTATTGTATAATAACAAATTGTGTGTGACCAGTTAGACATCTAGATGTTAAGAGATTTTAATTAGGGGCCACCTGCAGCAAAAGCATGTCTGTATAGCGAGCATCTGACATGGATGTTAGTTATTATAATTGTAGATTATTATTCTTCGAATTCCCGACATATTCATTTGTCATACTAACGTGGGTTTTATTATTATTATTCATTGCAAGTTATTAAATCTCCATTCCAGAAAACTAAACTATGTGTGCTTATGTGGCTTTCGATATTAGGCTCATCTTATTTTATCGTATATTAATATATTACGGTCCACATATTACCATGAACGACTCATGTTTATATGGTAGCCAAACATTAGTCACTTTTGTCTTTTGTATGGCTCGGCATGATGAGTTTAAAGTTTAAATCAAACGTAAGGCCTATTACTTTAGCATCTTGAAATCTTAGTTCTGATTATCCGGAATTATTTAACTTTGGGTGTGATTCCTTGCCACCCCTTTCAGCTCTCTTTGAAAAATAAGATAATTACTGTATCCGTGTCAATGTATTCGGATGAATTTATTCATCAATTAATTATGTTGTTATTATAAAGAACATTTTCTATTGGTTAATAAACGTTTCCAAGGAGAATTCTTACATTTTGCTCATCTATCAGTCTAATGTATATAATCTTCTAGTCTTATTATTTGGTTCCGGCTTTGCTTTAGTTTATTCTCCTCCTTGTTTTAGTATTAGAGCTGTTTATGCTTGGGCCTCTGTGGCAAATAATTATTTGAATGTCATTTTATAATGCGTTGCTATTTTTGTTCATTTTCCTCTTTTAGACGGTACGTTTAAAGTGTTTGGCGAACTCGCCGATTGCCTTGATGTGGCCTTTGACAGTGGTTATCGCGGTATAGGTAAGCTGGTTTGTTATCTCTTTCTTTAATTAGACGTTAGAACTGGAACTTGGTCGATGGACCTACGCGCTATTTAGCACCACATTGTTGGATGCGTTGATATTTTCCGATTAGATGACTTTATTACCGAAGATCTTCATCAGATGCATTTCACGAAACAAATGAAGCAAGCGCGTTATTTCCTCTAGTCATAATATTTATATACCCCAAACTGACCTTTCATTGGTTATACGTGTGTCACTTGTGTGTGTGTGTGTGTGCATTTTCATAACTGTTGTTTTCATCTAACTAATTTAGACCAGAGTGGCTAAATAATAATTTATCAATTGCATGCAATAACTAATCGTTTTTTAAAACACACTCAATGTAAATGACGTAACTGAGATGGGGAGACCCATAATTCAGAAACACTCGTCATAAAAACATGCCATGAGTGATAAAACCAGAAGTCCGAACGACTAATGCACATGTTAAATTACAATTCAAACCACTAGGTTGTACTCAAGATAGAGAAGTTAATAACAGTTAATGGCGCACGCCACGCATGTCCATGTGTATGTGTATGCATAACTAAAAACTTGGTTAAATTATTTTATTTTGATACACATGTACGTACATCTAAATGAAACCTTTGCACGCGTCAGACAAATTATTACTTATAACTCACGATTTGTTGTTTCATTAGCGTATATTTATTATACCATTTAACGGCATTTCTGTTATAGTTCCATGTTAAATGTTTCTTGAAAGAATTTCTCTGATGCGGAACTGGAATAATTGTAATTACCTGATCTGCAGTAAGAAGAGGTGAACATAAAACTGCGTGTAAATATGGACATATTGCTAAATCTGACCTTGCTCGTCATGTGGTGGAGACGGGGCATACTATCGACTGGGAGGAATGCAAACGCATAGCAATATGTAGTCGTAATAGGATGACGAGATTGATTAGGGAATCTATAGAAATTAAATCTAGAGATAATATTATGAATGAAACAGCTGTTGAAAAATCTTTAGGTCCGATTTGGAATACTGCACTAGCTAGTGGAAGAAAAAGGCGATTGCATGAATTGGTAACTGAAGCTAGCTCCAGTAAAAGATTAAGAACATCGGATTAAGATTGACTAATTGGTGGGCTTTTATTCAACAAATGAATAAACAATTATTATTAATATAATCTTCAAAATTTCATCTCTAACTCTTCATTTGATTTTAAAACAAATAGATTTCAACCTTAATTTTCTGTTTTACACCCCCACCCTAACCATTGGAAATATTCTAATAATACAATAGTTATAAGTAATAATTTGTCTGACGCGTGAAAAGGGTAAATTAATGTCTATTGACTGCAGTTTCATTTAGATGTACGTACATGTGTATCAAAAATAAAATAATTTAACCAAGTTTTTTAGTTATGCATACACATACACATGGACATGCGTGGCGTGCGCCAATAACTGTTATTAACTTCTCCATCTTGAGTACAACCTAGTGGTTTGAATTGTAATTTAACATGTGCATTAGTCTTTCGGACTTCTTGTTTAATCACTCATGGCATGTTTTTATGACGAGTGTTTCTGAATTATGGGTCTCCCCATCTCAGTTACGTCATTTACATTGAGTGTGTTTAAAAAAAACGAATATTTATTGCATGCAATTGATAAATTATTATTTAGCCACTCTGGTCTAAATTAGTTAGATGAAAACAACAGTTATGAAAATGCACACACACACACAAATGACACGCGTATAACCAATGAAAGATCAGTCTGGGGTATATAAATATTATGACTAGAGGAAATAACGCGCTTGCTTCATTTGTTTCGTGAAATGCATCTGATGAAGATCTTCGGTAATGAAGATCGAAATATCATAGAAAAAGAAAATTACTGGAACAATGAAAGCTGTGTTAGTCAAAACGCAGATCAGGTAATAATGCTTGAATGGTGATTGGAGGTTGTAGATCTTGAATAGCACAAACCTTAGCAGGTATAGGTGTCATGCTTTTTTCGGAAATTTGATGACCGAGAAATTCAATTGATTACTCTGCAGGATGTCGTCTAAATATGGAATTACAAATGGTAGACCATCTGGTATTTCGTCCATAACGCGTTGGAAGGTTTGCGAGGCATTCTTGAGACCGAAAGGCATATAGTGATATTCGTGAATGCCACCTCCGGGAAATTTGGGTGCAGTATATGAAAGGGAGTCTTTGTCCATCGGTACTTCATAGTAGGCTTTCACCAGGTCGAGTTTTGAATACACAGCATGACCAATAGCAGATCTGAGTAGGTCAGCTGGATTTGGCAGGATGTATGAATCAGACTGTGTGCAAGAATTGAGAATACGCCGGGTCTGGTTGCGTCTATTATGGACGAAATTGACTGAGGCCCAATTTAATCTGACGGTAGGATCTCGAGCAGGCTGATGAGGTGTTCATTCGTGACATTTATTCCGGCTTATGATGCGATGGATTGTGATTCAAACACTCGTGAGGTGATGTAAACTTCCTCTGGGGCAGGTGAGCTGTAGTAGTGTTTCTTCCACCACTTGAATTCCGAGACTTTCTGCTTCATCTCCTTAAATAGCTGAGAAGGCATGCAGCTACTTAGGAACATCTGGCTCATTAATTCTGTAAGCCTGTCTTTCCGATCTGGTGTCAAGCGCTGCTTGACGGCGCGTTGACGTCTCTGATATGGCTGCGCAAATTTAGTCCGTGTCTGAAAGACATTGTGATCGTCTCCCAATCCCTCAAAAATATTGAGCCCTCGTCTCTTATATTGGACACCTTGGCCAATAAAGTTAAATCGCCGACCCACTCGTCAAGGTAGTCTGGATCGAAATGGCATATTTTGAACTGTGTCCATGTAATGGTACGGCCTGTTGCTGGGCTCACCACCGGATTTCCTGCATTTCCTCAAATGGACGTCATCTTATGCGTGTGAGTGTTGTCCAGAATAGATGGCAGTTTAACATTCTCCTCACCCGTCATCGTAAGGCTGTCTTCCATCATTGTGATCTCGTGAGGGTGTTTTTCTGTGCTATGTGTCTTATTATTTGCTTTCGTTCGTGGCATTTATCCAAAGTGCATGAAGTTCTCAAAATCTGGACGCTTATTAATTCTTTGCTGGCTATGATTTCGACGAAACGGGGCACCATTTATGAAGGGATATTTAGCGGGCCAACAATCTAGTTTGTGATGTTTCGTCCTTCTACGTATAACAGATAGCTGCTGTTGAGATCCGTGCTTATGATCAATCCCCGGCCTTTTCCCGATGGGTGATGTGAGAAGGCTAATTCGAATGATCACACAAATTCATAGATAGTCCAAATTGAACGTGCTCTAGACGGCAACAAAACGAAATATTGTTAACAAAATTGAATGTCTTATACACAAGTAATTATCAATTCACAGTTAAACAAAACTGTCCGTGCTCTAGACGGCATCAAAACGATATAATGTCAACACAAGAAAAATATTCCATTCACAAACGTCTGAATTGTGATGAATAAATGTAACCGATTGAAAATATATGATGATATAAATAAAGTCACTGGTAAAAGTTGTCACTGATGATGGATAGACTAAAATCGTGTAAAAACTTCAATGAAAAAACTTCACAAATAATTAATCCACTGTTTGCTATGGTTTTAACTTATTTAATTATAATAATCCATTGTACTCTAAAATTCTGATACGTAGAATCATATACGAACAGTAAATCACTTGTATAAACTGAGAAAAATTCAAAGAGGAAGAGTAACTCCACTATGGCACTTTAATCCACCGCATGTTCCCTGCGTATCGCGAGCGGATGTGTATATTTAATAAACAAAACCCTATTAATTACAAATAAAATTGCAATTCAAGAAATCTTAATTAAAACTGCTTTGAAAACTAACAGAGCTTGTTTATAAAATCACGTAATATATAGAAATGTTTAAACAGAATTTGCCTAAATTTCTAACACTTGGCTTCCGAATGCGAGCCTCAAGTTACAAGAGTGTGTTTAGCGTTGCTTAACGGAATCGCCGGAAATATTGGAAGGTTGTCAAATGATGTTATGGAGTATTATGGAAATGATTTAAATTTGTATGTCCTCTACATAATTTATATTTATAAATGAATTCTACCTACAAATTAAATGTGTTCCTATGGAGCAACCATTACCGTTCCCAGTCGCTAATATTTACATGCATTATTTAGAAATATATCTCTTGTTCAGAATTACTCTGAAACCAGACTTATATTTAAGATTCTTAGATGACATCTTCTTTATTTATAATCATCTGTATAAGGAGTTTTAGAATTTATTGTATTTAGCTAATCAACCGGGAGGGAAATGCTAACATTGAAAAAATGAATATACAATAAATTATTTTTGATGGTTGTAGAATTAAAACAAATAGGTCAGATATTAGAAAATGCTATTTATCGGAAAGGTTCATATTCCGGTATCTTCCTGAATTACTGTTTTAATCACTCATTTGTGATGAAAATAGGCATTCTAAAATCAATGATAACAAGAGGTTGTAAAATAGTGGATTTAGAACATAGCGTCAAAGAAATGATGAAATTGAAAGAAATATTCATGATAAATGTCTATCTGGCCAAATTAATTTACAAAACCATAAACGAGACGCTACGGCGATATAATGGAAAAATTAACCAATAAAAACATGTAAGAGATTTAGAAAAGCAAAACTAAGATAAAAACAGCACTTTGGTTATGCCAGATTCCAGATTAAGTAGAAAAATTAGGTTATAGGCATTGAAATGCAGCACAAGAACAGTGTTAAGACAATAAATTACAATAGGCAATAACCTACCGAATATGAAGGAAAAACAAAACATCTCAACACATCAGATTTTTATGAGATACTTTGTAATGATTGCACTACAAGGTACATATACGAAACCATGCGTTCAATAAAGGTACGTAGAGGGAAATATAAAACTGCATGCATATATGGACATAGTCATATATCAGATATAGCCAGACACTCAATTGAGACAGGTCATCAGAAAAACTGCAACAGCTGCAAACGAATTACATTATGTAACCGAAATAAATTAACCCAATTGATTAGGGAATCAATTATATATAGTTAGGAATAAACGTCAGGTATGTGATGTCTGTAGAAAAAGCATTAGCCTTCACGAATGGAAGGAGCTGTAGATTTGATGAATAAGCATCACTGTAACCAAGATACCATGACTAGAATTAAGATACTAAACGGAACAGTTAGAAAAAGATATTTTGGCTTTCATTGTAGTAAATTGTACGCTTCTGAGGGACTTGCGTAATTACTTATATTATTATAATCAAGGTAGCGGTCTTGATATAAACACTCATCCATTAATTACTTACATATTTCAGTATAAACTAAGAATTGTATAATGTAGAAAAGCAATTCATCCAGTTTAGTTACTTATATGATATATATATTATTGGTATATATATAATCACTTGATTTAAAATAATTGATTAAAAATTATTTAACAGGAATAAATGGCGGAAATACACAAAAAGTATTTGACAAGCATTCGCAACAATAATAATATTTAATATTGAATGAAATTCAATGATGATGAGAATTTTATTGCGAAAAGGAAAATTTTTACTGCAGCTCGCCTACACAGACATAACAGAGGTAATTGTTATGGCGCGTTAAAAAGTGCTATATATTTTTCAAACATATCGCCCGATAAACTAGAAGACACAGTTATTATTTTCAGTATCAACCAAAAGGCTTCTAAATTTCAAATATGAACCATATACTTTGTTTAATGGTGATGTTGTGATACATATGTTTATTAGAGAAGACATATTTGTCTGATGAGTAAATTTGAATACGCTATTTAGTGTAACAACATCTCACCCAATATTCAAATAAGCGGTGGATGAATCGTTTCGTGAAATCTAATGATAATGTCACAAAAAACAGCAAAAATTTAGCCAAAAGAATGTAAAAAGTTTTTGGTATCGGGGTTGTAAGTAATGTAGCGTAGCGTAGAATCGGATATGCCTATATTTCCATTTACATCCGCTAGGTTCAATTCCGTCATATCCTGCACTAACCTACTTGTGTCCTCAAATTTAATATCGGTTCCCATGTCTTATTGGTTTAACAAGTAAATCGACACTTAATGTAAGGCAATCGGAATGCGAAAGTAGAATCGTATTAATTCCCGAACAAATAATCTGAAAGGAGATATACGTGAACAACCGAATTACCAAATTACCTGTTCCAGGACGTCTCTTTCCTGTGTAATATAATATCAGAACAAATGTCAATTATAGTAGGAATGTATTTGACGAGATGTTTTCGTTTACTAGAGAAAATTGTAAAAATGCAGCAGACCAAAATATGCAAGACCAGTCAAGGAGCAAGATACTCGAAAAACTGAAAATTGCGCACAATTCAAAGTCAAGTATTTAAAAAAAGAATGTTCTGGAAAATAAAAAGAAAAAAATCTTTTTAAATAAAATTCGTTACAATCAGCCATGGTGGTTTAAATTTATCAGTCAATGTTATTTTACATATGGCGGAGGATTTAACTTCCTCCACAATTAAGGCAAATAATACAGAACTGTATAATCTTACAAATTAATTTGGCAAACGACGTATCATTCTCAAATAACCAGATTGTTTTGTTTTGCTGCCTAAGGCTGTGCGCGTATCGTGGCAAACACTTGATAGTACAGCTTCTATTTTAACTAAAAACAACTTGAAGCGCTTTTAAATTTGACTCAATAACTTTAGATTGCAAAAGCTTCATTTTCTATAAATGCAAAATAGTAAGTTTAGAAATATCTATTTGACCGTTTCCTAAGTAAAATTAATCTGACTTTGTCTGATATTGATATATGTGAACCGCTCCTGGTAGTTATACATTCGCACAATTTTCCTCAGGTGCTGTAGTGCTTCCTCGATCTTAGGTTCAGAGCAGATCACCCTGAATCTATATGCATGGTTGTTAGCCAGGTGGCTGTATTGAAATTTTACCGCTCTGCCGTTGTAAAGATTGTATTGCCAAATGAAAACAGACTTTCTATGTATTGCCAATGTCAAGTAACTATTTAATTCTCCAGTGTCGTGGATGTCCAAATGGGAAAATTTGTGTCTTTCCTCTTTTCGGGATTGAATGTGAAATCTGGTTTTGCGTCATTTGCATGTTTGAGCAATTTTGGTAGGCCAGGTGCGTTCAAAATTACGTATAGTATATAATTTACATATTTGATTTGTGTGTCTACTCGCCAATGGTATATTTTTGGTGCGTTTGTTCAAAGCAATGCTGCTAGAATATGTGCAATGGAGCTTCATATAGCTACACGAATGCACTCTCGGTATAATTACCTTCAGATGTCCAGTAATTTTATTGGTGTCTATTCTAAAATATTTAACCCTTATTTTAACCAGGTCGTAGAAATCGTCGTTATATCTTCAGATATATTTTCTAAAATCTGGATGAAAAACCACCGAGACCATTTTCATATATAGGACGTTTTTCTTATTTAGTTCATCGCCTAGCTTGAAGGAGTTCTTGATGGTGTACTTCTTTGGGATGTTCTGCACTAATTCATGCCGTTTAGTATACTAATTTATATTTTTCTATTAGGAGGTATGTAAACTTCTAATTGTACAGGGCGTCGTTATTTTGTTTCAAAGAATTTTTTTCATTTACTAAAATATTGGTTTTAGAACACGGTTTTCAATTGATTTTTCATCCATTGTTGTCAACAGGCGCTCCTGCTGCGCGTGATTGACCAGGAAGTACAAAAACTTCCATTAAGATCACTACATTAAGGCCATAATTTTTTTCAAATAAACTGTTATAAATCATGATCAAGACAACAATTTTTTCACTATATATCATCAGGCAAGTATTTCAATTTAACAAATTGCATTTACATCACACAATTGTGGTGCTACTTCATGTAAATATACCCTCTAACTAATTGCAGTTTACTTTAAAGTGATTTATGTTAGTAAATATTTATACATGTTGTTGCATAAAATTTGCATTTATTTTTCACTCTAATAAATGTACCAGTCGTTTATTCCAGGAATATATTTCCATCGACCAGAAAATACTGCGTAATTTTTTTTAAAATATTTTTTTTGACTTTATTGTCCTATACATATTTTCCAAAATTGCCTTATTGCTGAATAACCAAATTAATTAGACCTTTAATTTTTAACAATGTCTTAAAAATTCTAAAATACTTTTATCGTTTCTTATCGATTATATTGAAGAACATTTACATAAATATGCCTTGACAAATCATGTTATTAAAATTGGTTTTAAGATGTAACCTGCGTGTGATGAAATCTCTGGCGGAAAACAAGGAGCCTGTTTATGAATTACCCATAGGATTTAGTTTAAATTCCTCGTTACAAAGATTACTGATCACAAAAATTATGACAATGCGGTGTAAAATAAATTATACGAACTCAAACTGTAGATAACTACGGCCAGAATTTGCTGCTTACAGGGCTCCAAACTCGGAACGTCTGCTTCTGAATCTAGTTCTCTAACTACTAAGACATCTTTATGCACACTACACTACACACACATTTTGTGTTATATAATACTTTTAACACGGCTCATGTTATAACCCAGCGATTTTCACTTGACAAATGTACGGCTGTTTAAGATCAAATAGCCTAAATCTGTTTACAAAATATTTTTCATAACTGGATTTGTAAAACAACTCTGTTAGTTTCAAGCAGTTTAACGAGATTTCTGGAACTGCAAATTTAATTTAATTAATAGGGTTTTGTTTAATAATAAAGACACTGCGCGCAATACTCAGGTAACATGCCGTAGATTATAGTGCCCATGTGGATTTAAAGGGACTTTTTTGCATTAATCTCAGTTTACATTATTAAGAAAAGTTTTCATATGATTCCACGCATCAGGACATCAGATGTTCCTCAATCACATTCACAAAATTCTATATTTCATTGGAATATTATATATGAAACATGCAAAACCTAGCAAACAATGGATTAATTATTTGTAATGTTTTTTCAAGACTGTTTTTACACGATTTTTATCCATCAATTATCAGTGACAATATTACCAGTGACTTTAAACTAAATTGGTAATCAATCTGGATTTATATCATCATATATTTTCAATTATTTACATGTATTCATCACGATTCAGACGTTTGTGTTCCCGATAATTACTTGTGTATAGGACATTCAATTGTGTTAAATACTGTTTGTTGCGAAGAACTGATGGATATGCAAGTATGTATTAGGTGTTCTGAACCTAGTAACAAATTAATTAATTTGTAAACAGAAGGATAAACCAAAGGCAGCATGAATGGAAAGTATAAATTCACGCACATTCGTTTCGTGCTTACTGGCAACTCATCATTATTACGCCCTTTAACCACTATATATTTGGTCGAAGAATGTGGAATAATAGGACGGTACAATCTCCTAAACTGATATCGATCAAGGCCAGGGTGTATGGATTTACTGGAGGAACATGTGTTCAGAAATTAATGTAACTCTCAATTTCGGTGAACTTTAGCATAAATTGATATCCATCAGGTTGGTATCATGTACCGACTCGGAAACCACAGTCTTAGTACCATGTACCTTTTCGGTACAAAATTGTTGGTATCGGTTATTAACACAATAGCCATAGTGTTAGTATCCTTTACAGACTCAGTATATATATTATATAACGTGAGTAAGCGTTGAAGTCGCATTGTCGTTGACTTTATATGATGTTAGATTCACTATTGCAGGTTTACACATTCATCTAGGAGATTGTACCATCCTATTATTCCACATTCTTCGACCAAATGTATAGTGGTTAAAGGGCGTAATACGGGCTCCTACTGATGAGTCGCCAGTAAGCACCGAAACGAATATGCATGAGATTATACTTTCCGTTCATGCTGTCTTTGGTTTATCCTTCTGGTCACAACTGAACTAATTCATTTGTGTTGACAATATATCATTTTGTTGCTGTCTAGAACACGGTCCGCTTTGTTTAACGGTGAATTGATTTGTGCTTAGCTACACCTCTGAAAACGGATGAGTTTTCTTAATTCACCCTTCGTTATATGTCAGGGACTGATCATGGAGCGGATGGGGATAACAACCACCATGAAAATAAAGGAAATTATTACTAAAGAGACAGCTACCCCGCAATCCTTATAACTATAACTACAAAACATCCTACAAATTAATGTAATTTGGTTAGTCTATTTTTACCTTCAGGTAGAGCTCATTGGCATCTATTAAGGCCCAATGTTCCAACTAACCATTCAAAATCTGTGATTACTGAATAGACACCACTCTACATGGGAAAGTGGTATTGAAATGAACATGTATATAAATAAACAAAAAATTGTTGTGCGGGCGGTGATGACAATTACTATAATCAAGGTTGCACTCTTGATATAATCAATTAGTGATTATGGCAAATTTAAGGCAGGTCAATAATCCTTTATGTCCAGATACTTTGTCCAAATTTATGAGATCAATAAGAGTGTCGACAACTTTGGCACAATTCTGCAAAAATTTATGTTCAAGGCAGGGTGTAAAGCGCCACTAAAGTAGAAAAAAAACAATAAATTCCTCGACAGGTAAGAATATCTTGTCAAACTTTATTTTCATAATGAAACTAAAGATTAAAATGGACTATTTTTGTTTTTCAATTAAAATTTACTTACACCTACGTAAAGAATTTTCTCATTTGTCATTTAACCGATAAAATCGAGTGTTTTTTAGAACAGCATAGAATATATTTATTTGGATTCAAACCACACATTCTTCCGCAAATAATAAAATTGAAAAGTGTACAATATAAAAAAAAGATACCACATCACATAAAAATTTGTAATTAGTCTCATGTAGATAAGTAAATCTCAAATTTAAGGTATAACAAAGCAAGGAGTTTAAGTTCTTCTTTGAAACGGTTTGCTATCTATTGGAAAAAATAATTTAATTGTTTGTCGTCTTTGCACTATGACATGGAATCTATGACCTATTGTTATGTGCATATTTGCAAATAGTTCTATCAATCCCTGTTCTCTCTCTATTTATCATATAATTTCATCTGCATATATGAGTTCATATTTCTATCGTTGAATTTCTTATATTCCTGATGTTAATAAAGCTTCTTTTTTCGCTGTTCGGAAAAGTAAATTAGTTCCTAATGGAAGAATCTATTTTATATAGTTCATATATAGTATTTTGATGTTAACCTGTTATATTCCATATGGACCTTTCAATGAAAATCGATTTGATACTCTACTACGTATTCCCCTTCTTATAGACGCAGTATTATTTTTTACCATATATTAATAATAATATTCTACAGAAATGCCAATCCTGCGTTAATAGTATTTAAATCACTAAATTATGTTTTATATAATTAAACAATTTACTGTACCCATGATCCTAAATAATGAACGTCTCTCAAGTATCGTACATGCAGTTTTGTTTTTGGTACTGTGGCATGCAATATGTTTTAAATTATATAAAAAAGATCATATGTTCTATTGGAACTCCCAATGGTTCTTTTAGAAGACACTTCTAAATTTATTGTGAAAATAGAAGACAATCGCGTGTTCAATATGCCCATAAGATAAATTGCCTGACATTTGACATAATTTCACTATTGCCGAATGATCAATAGGAGAACGCGAAAATGTCATTCTGATCTGGGAAATGGTATATTGATGTAAAATGACGCAATTTCTCAGCAGTCTAACCCATCGTTTATATTTAATCCACATTTATCAATAATCCCAAAAAATCTTATGAATTCATAGATTTGTCGGCCAAGAAATACGAATATGACTAAATGTATATTGATAAAATCAGTTAATCATTGTGCGTGATCAACGTTAGCAGTAATGTGCAAAGTGAATCTTGATATCTAAATTTTTTATACAGAAAAAACGCAACTTTATCTTTATGGAAATAATAGTTAACGCTTTCGTGTACCAACTCAACTGTTTGTCAGCTTTTCATTTAATAATGTAAAAGGATACAACAATTACTGAATATCGCACAAATTTATAGATAAATGTGTGTTATGATTATGAGCTCTGCCAACAGTAAAAATGAAGGCATTTGAAAGAAAATATACCACATCGATTAATAACTCTCTATTTCAATTGCGATAAGCATATGCATTGCAAATTTTTGGGTAAATATTCATTCCAAGTAGTAATATTGGAACTGCAATATGCCTGTCGGATTAATCTTGAGACCACATAGCACTGCCTTTAGCATGCAATTTATGCGTTCCACAAGATCGTTATTCTTAGGATTTGGATATTTGATGTTATTGCTAGTTTCAGAAAGCAATAATGTTTTCCCAAAATTTGTTGAAATTTTTCTGGAAGTTTCTTCTGTTCATATTGTCGAAGTTTTGACTTTCTTTGTTGAATGTTTATAAGAGAGTTTTTCTGAGTAATTCAGTTGCATGCATGCTCTGCTGCATGTTTCTATCTGAATACCCTTTGTAAATAAAGTATTGAAATTTGCATCCAACTATCGTTCTTAATGCATATTATTGGGAAGGATCTGAAATATGCTTCAGGTAATTGACGTGGATATTTTTTTCAAGGTCCCACCGTATCGTTCTGTGATCTAGTGATATTATGTATTTGAGCTAACTAATTTATTAAGTTATAATATATATTGCAATATTGAGGGATGTAAAAACAATTAGTACTTGGAATTGAGAAATTGTTTAAATTATAATGAGGGATCTTAATTGTTCGAAATTAGACACGTACTGCTTATAAGGCAATAGGTGGACCTGGCATCACATAAGATCCCTTTATGGTAGTGACCAAAGGCCATTTGTTGTATCACGGATTTTATGAATTTGATCATAGTATACCTTGTTTTATAATATAGATCGGTATGGTTTTTTAGTAATTATGTTAGCAAAACAGTATGATGTATCAATATAGCTCTGGCATTATTAAATATTTGGTTTTAATGTTCACTGTTGGGTTACCACAATCCATCTTTATAAACATAACTATGACACTTTATTTTTCACATAATTATCGAGAGTTTGACTTCGTATAATTTATTTTACACCGCATTGTCATAATTTTTGTGATAGGTAATCTTTGTAACGCGGAATTTAAACTTAAGCCTTTGAATAATTCATAAACAGGCTCCTTGTTTTCGCCAGAGATTTCATCAAAGGCAGGTTACATATTAAAACCACTTTTAATTAGTCGATTTGTCAAGGCATAATAATGTAAAGGTTCTTCAATGTAATCGACAACGAACGATAAAATTTTTTATGACATTGTTAAATATTAGAGATATAATTAATTTGGTTATTCTACAATAGGGTATTTTGGAAAAAAATGTATATTACAGTAAAGTCCAAAAATAATTAGTTTTCAATAAATTTACGCAGTATTTTCTGGTCGATGGAAACATATTTCTGGAGTAAACGACTGGTACATTTATTGGAATGAAAAATAAATGCAAATTTTATGCAATAATTTGTATAAATATTTAATATCAAAAATCTCTTTAAAGGAATCTGCATTTAATAAGCGAGTATATTTGCACGGAGAAGCACCAGTATTTAGTATATACTGGCATATGTAAGTAATAAATTGGTTAGGTGCTTATATCAAGGCGATACTCTTGATTATAATAATTGTTATAACTGCTTGCGCAACCAATATTCGTTTTATCATATGATTGTTCAATTCAAAACCACTTACAAATGTACTTTTTTGTATGTTCTGTAGTGACAGATTGAGGATGATTTGTTAGATCTTTTGGTCTAAATTAAAGCGATCTGAGCTCCACCTAGAGGAAATTCGGATTAACAAATTTAAATTTGTTAGGATAAAACTGAAAATTATGTGTAGTGTAATGTACGGCTGGGTGGCTCAGAGGTTAAAGATCCAGATTCTGAAGCAGAAATGCCGGGTTTGAGCCACGTCCGCAGCCTTTTCTGGGCAGTAAATGATGAGTTCCCAATAAGGACGAAACCGCTGTACTGCATGAATTGCATATTCTACACTATACATTTCTGAGTTTATACTGACATATGTAATTAATTAATTGGTCAGTTGCTTACAATGATTAATTTTATTCTGTGCTCATCGATTCGTCAAAATGTGAGGACGTGCGCCTGTCGGGACTTGCTTAATTTATAATTGCGTGCAATGTTGTCGTTTTCTTTAAATTAAATAGTTTACTTGTTGTTCGTTCCTCTGTACAGAATAGAGATGCATGTTGAAAAGTGGGGGGTAAAATATTAGGGACAGGTGAAAATCATGACAAGAGTTCAATCATCGGGATCACAGACTCGGCTAAATTCTTCTTAATCAGCGAATCGCCTGATTACTTAAATTTTCTTTTTTGAGACAGAAAATAGAAGAAGAATAGTATAGGATTAATTATCAGACAAATCATTTTGAAATACCTAAGATATTCTTGTTTAATAAAAGATTCTTGGTACGTGCAATTAAAAGGATACTCCCTTACATTCCAAGGGATTATCTTGCTTTACCGATTAAAATTCTCATGTGTATTTATAAAAGAATTTACAAATAAATATTCTATCTTTAATTATTTGTTGATTAAAATGGCCTGATTCCTAAGTTTAGTTTGAAAACTGTTTGCCATCTATTGCCAAGTATTTCTTTGATTGAGAACATCAAATGGATAAGTCGGAAAATCACTCCCATTTTGATGGCTCCTGAAAGAGATTAATAAAAGCATTTCAAATCCTACATAACTGAGCAATTTTCGTGAATATTCATATATTTTCAAATTGATGTCTTAAATCTACAATAAGTTGGAAGAAATAATTCAATAAAATGAAAAATACATAATTCTTTAGAGAATTTTGATATCCTTTACAATGCTTAAACACTTCTTTAAATTTTATAGTTCTGTCATGAAGGCTTTTGAAGACTTATGCTTCATAAGAATTGGTGTTATAATAAAACGCAGCATATGACCAGAAATCATGAGATTCCAATTAACTTCGATCAATCATCATTATAAGACAGAATACTTAATTATCGTAACTAAGGATATAAATGCCCGCGTAAGCAGTGCGCGTGTGCATATTCCCCCAAAATTATTTAAAGGAATAAAATAATCAATGCACATCATTCTATAAAGTGATCACGGAGAATAAATGAGTTGAAGGCACATGGAAGTAACTCCATGAAATGTCATTGGAGCCGGCTTATCCTCCAAAAGGAGTCAGCCGCAGTAAAGTAAAAAAAGTAAAGTCTCTATCTATAATTTTATTTCAAAATTTCGGATAGGCGCATTGTGGACACTAATAAACTATACGAAGATATTGATAAGTTGTCTGAATTCCGTCTTGGCTAACAGTGACTGAAATCTAGTTTTTTCGAAATATATTGGTAATTTGTAGTCAAGTCTTTATAGCGCAATGTCTTAACTGAAAGTCAGATTTAATGTTAACTAAATTAAATACATTGATCGTTTTTTAAATTAATCAATTATGTTAAGGTATAAAAGGACCTAACACATATTTTATTATTAACTGAAAATTTATCGCGTAAATACATTTCAAACACATAATATGTACATTATTTTAATTATCTGGAAAAGCGCAACAACCGGAGTGACTGTGTTTATGGATTTCTATAATTCCTTATTTGTTAACTGAGATCGCGTTTCACTTTTTTAATTTTAGATTTTTTCGATGTCTTGTCTAACTTCACCTCTGGGAAACATTTGGAATTTAATCGCATATTTTGCATGAATATCTTTACATATATTCAGGATTTGCTTTTACCTTGTCGGAATTTTTAATATCTTTTAAATTTTTCTCTCTATTTCTCTATAACTCTTCCATAATTAATCAGACTTTATCGCCAGCCTCCACACCTTTAACCCAAAAACTACTTACCAATCTCGCTGACCTTCAGCAACAGATGACAGATGTCAAGGGATTGCTAGAATCTTTATTAGGTAACCTTTTTCTCCACATTGCATCCACATTTGTTGCGCTAAGCTAACGATTTTTTAAACGTAGTTACGCGACGGTTGCTTTACGAAATCACAGCAAACGCAACCTCTTCCTCTGGTCTCCGCACACCCTACTCTTTATGGATGACCTGGCGTCAGATTTAATCAGTCAATTGGTGAGACAACATCCATCATCTCATAAGAGGTCTCCTCCGGCAAAGGTGGTGCTTTTGTGGTTTCTTCCCACAAAAAGGCTGTCCAAATGTGAATCACAGTCACACCATGAAATCCTCGATCACCCCTTATATCGCTTCGAGGGCAAAGTCAAATTAAAGCGCGATTCCACTTTACTTAAAAAAACTGCAGAACAAGCGCGGACCTTTCCGCCAGGCACCACCTGTTCCCGTGAATTTCAACATCCCGGTCCTGGCTGGAGCAATCCAAAGAAACGCCGGTCATTTTACGGAGGCATCTTTGGTTTTGCTCCTCTCTCTGGATCCATCAGGTTAACTACCACTCGATTTCAAGGACACCCCTTGACCACTAGCTTAACCAGCGAGACCATTTCCACCTAACTAGCGCCGTATAAAGACCTCCAACAACGGTCATCGTCCTCCATCATGGAAGACCAATTACAAATCCTTAAGTCAAGTCGTTATCACGACAGATGATGAGGTCCTGAAACCCACAAAAAGAAAGACTTTCACCACCCCGCGAGCCATCGAATCTTCCCCCACAACTTCCTCCTCCAAACTCACTGATACCAAACAAGACAACCGTGATTTTGTCCCCCGTTCAGATTTTGTCCCATCTCACCCCATCACTGCTACCAAGTAACTCCATCGCCTCCGTCCCGTTTCAAATCCGCAGACCAACTCTACTCCGTCTAAAAAAGCGAAATTATGGAAACCCATATCGATGCTGACAACGGAATTCTTGTCAACAAGCGGTCAATTGCACTAAGCAGCCCGAGGTCTTGCTCCGGCCGTCAGCGGAATGCACCTGCCTGCTTCCTCTCCCCGTGGCTTAGCGGATTCCTTTCGGCACTTCTTAGTCAATCTATGGTCGCTTTCGCCACAGCATACAAAATGCGTTCATTTTTATCGTCTAACGAGCTCTAAATGTGCATTCTGGTTGAATCATTTCTGTCCTCAACCGTTTATTGCGATGATCTTTTCCTCACCAATGGCTAAATTTTCCTTTCACTTGACAGAATAGCTGATCGTGCGGGTGGTCGGTCTGCTTTTGACCGTTCATCTGTCAGGCCCAAACGCCTGTCTACATCTAACTCGCTAGGTCTAGAATTCTTCTCTTCAAACTTCCTCTGGCTAACTGACATAATATAACTACGGAAACTCACCCGTTGATTCGACTCTTTGCTGACAACCTCCTTAGTCTATTTGTGAATTCCTACCGAGAGAACAACCAGCTTGATTATGTCCTCTACAACAAAGACGTGACCAATATACAGTCTCGAGAGATCATCCCTCATCTCGACCACTGTCAGGTATCTTTCCTTATTCCTCTTTTATTCTCTATCCTTAAAGAGAGCATTCAGACGTTCGGGCGATTTGCCAATTAAGAGGAGTTTTGTCGACGCTGTGACGCAGTTAATTGGAGTGATCTTATCCTCCCAGACGACCTCTCCTCGTGATTTTCCTATATCTATAACATCTTAATATCCCACTTTACTTCTGCCAAATCTTTTCAACAATATCACACGATGAACAAGTTAAACACCTTTTTTAAAGCACGCGACAACCTTGCACGCAATTGGTCCCATACTATTCAAGCTAACACTCGCTCAAGTGCAGGTTTAGTACAGCCTATTCAAGCTGTTCAAGTATGTAGATTACATGGTAGTTTTATTCAGCATCTCCAAAGCATCCAACTCCTCCCTACCTCTTGTCATTATATAGCAATATACCAGTTTGCGAATCAAATGGATATATAATACGTTTTCTAATTTATACTACGACAATATTGTATGGATGAAAAATGCCCATAAGTCATATTATGGAAACAATGGACACTGGAATTTCTTCTCATTTTTATATATAATTAGTGGGGTATTAAAACAATAGTCATTTTCAGTTCCGATAAAAAATATCCTCATGATTTACATGAATAAAAACCATTAAGTTATCACAATTAGGCTAAAACTGCATGCGCGATTCTTCAACGCCATTAATTTTTCTGAAATACGGCAAAAAATCAATGTACGAAAATACCAAATAATCGAGAATCTTGCTACAGTCAAAGTCTGTGCTCAAAATGTCTTAAGCAAATTAGTCAGCGTACTCTAACTTAAGATTTGCTTCCATGTTGACCAAACTTAAATACATTGTAGGAGGTATTGTGGTTATTGTAAGATGTTTTGGGGAGTAGCTGTTATTTAGCGATGCTATGCCATTCCTACATATACCTTAGGTAGGTCGTCGGAGAAATTACTTTCGTGCGCCGTGGTCATGATTAGAATCAGATCTCTTCCAATGGGAAATGTGAGAAGGCTAAGTCGGATTATCATATGTATATTGTAAACAATGCTGCAAATTAAATTAAAATTTACTGTTAGTAAAAATAGACCGTGCTCTGGATGACAGCAAAATAATGTATTGTAAACACAAGTTAGTATCTAGGCACAAAAACAAAGTCATTATAAACACAATAAATTAATACAAAATGTCTTAGCTAAACACTTAGTGATTATATATAAATGGTTATAAGACACAAAATATATCCAGAATGTCTTAGCTGAACTGCTTGTTTTGGGTATATGATTGAGTAATACAGAAAATATAAATGCAGAATTCTTAGCTTAACTGTACTTTTAAATGCATAAAGTGTTAAAACACACAAAAAGTATATCCAGAATGACTTAGCTGAATTGTTCGTTTTCGGCTAAATAACTGAAAAATACACAAAATATAAATCCGGAATGTCTTAGCAGAACAGTTAGTAGTTATGTATAAAGGGTTAAAACACACAAAATATATAAATCCTGGCTTTGAGCGTTAAATTACCGGCGTTTGACGCGCGGGTATCTATTATTATTAGACAAAACCCTATTAATTACAAATAAATTTGCGATTGAAGCAATCTCAATTAAAACTGCTTGAAACTAACAGATTTTTTCTATAATATATAATATGTCGAGTGTCTCTGACATAATGTATTGAATAGCTAGCAAATTTTTCATCATAATGCAGATATGTATGCCTATTATTACTTATGTTAAAGTAAAAACAGACTTTCTTTAGCCAAATGCTTTCCATTCTTAAATATTTGATTTTAATTTTTACTATTATGTTACTACAATTCACCTTTATAAAATAATCTATGTCACTCTATTTTTAACAAAAATAGAGAGATTTTAGGTTCGTATAGTTTATTCAACACAGTATCGTTAATGTTTTTTTGTACCGTGTCATTTGAACTTCAGCCTCTTGCTAATTTTGCGCCTTTAAAAGCAGTCTGTTCGTTAATTGTCCGAGATCAATGACGCCTTCAAGCTAGCTGTGGAACTAACGCAAAAAACCTCTTACACGTGAAAATGGCCTCGCAGGTCGTTACATCCACATTTACAGACAGTCGAAATATGACGATCTAGTCTGACCTGAGTTAAATTAAGGTTCAGCATTTTAGAATAGAAACCAATGACCTCATGGACCTCATTTTAGCATGCACAAAAACGTGTTGTTTACATCTGAAGATAATTATACCGTCAGTCCAATGGTAGGGCCGTGGGAAGGTCGGTCGTACTTATAATAGCTGAGCCATTTTGAACAAATGCACCGAAAAATTATAATTGGCAAATGGGCACTCACATCAGATATATAAATTATATATTATTCTTAATCCCGGACGCACCTGGCCCATCAAATTTGCTTAAACGAGCAAATGACACCAAACTAGACACCAAATTCTATCCCCAGTTGAAGAACAATATAAGAATTCCCTTCATGAGTATCCGTGTCACCCAAGAAGTAAATAGTTATTTGACACAGGAAATATATAGGAAATCTGTTTTCATTTGACAATACATTTAATGCAACATCAGAATGGAAAAATTTCGATAAAGTAACCCTGTTAACAACCATGCAAATAGAATCAGAATGACCTGCTCTGAACACAAGGTTGAGAACGAATTACCCTATCTGTGGAAAATTGTGCGAATTTAGTAGTACCAGGAGCGCATCTCAGATATCAACATCAGGCCATGTCAGATTAATATTACTTAGGAATCCGTCAAATAGATTTTTCTAAACTTACAATTTTGAAGCATTTAACCGGCTTCAATAATTGCTTGGCAGTTAAACAGAAACGAAAATGAGACTTTTTTGTGAAAATGGCAACGTAAAATTCTGCACCTAGAGAAGGATGAGGTTAGATGCCAAAGTTTAATTGCCAATTCTGCAAAACATTTATAGTCTACAAACAATCAGGTATTCGCCTTAGTATATATATATATATATATATATATATATATATATATATATGACGAACAAAGTAGCATTTTGTAAAATTCTTTCAGCAAAATTTAACGCTGGAATTGAATAAAATGGATTCACATCGTGAGAAAAATCTGCTATTTCTGATAATATATTAGAAATGGTGCACAAAAGCAATGTTACCATTTTCTGAATTCTACACAATACAAAATCCGAAAAATTATTACAAATTCATGCAGATATTTATAAAGAGCAAAAAGTGCGCGGCTAAAACATTCAAATCCTCTACCAAAACATACAAAATGACAACAGTTGGTAAAATTTCAATCCATGAATTCAAGAATGACAATATCTCAGACATAACTTTGTGACTCAACGTTAAATACACAAACGCCTGCACCGAGACACAAGCATTTGCATTTCGACTTATAAATCAGCACAAACAGGAAATAGATGTAAAACAGAAATTCAAAATATTGTTTAATTACATAATCAAAATAACCCTGGATATATATATATAATTATATATAAATGAAAGATTTTAAAGCGAAGGTTAGTATTTTCAAAATAATCGGTCTTGATACGCCTTGTTGTTAAATGTGATTATTATTCTTACAAAAAAATGCAAATACAAAATACTTTATTTTGATTTGAGTTTCATTTACTCAAGTAATCGTTGTATTATCGGCAATTGAAATCAGAAAAACCATCATCAAAATTTTCCATTTATTGGAAATTTTGAAACAGGTAAAATATGTTCGTTTATCTGAAGAATTATTTTCTCGTACAAATTGTAGCAGATTGTAAGCGACAACAAAGTTTAGTCTCAATTTTATTTTTAAAAAATGAGAACCCACCAATAATAAATTATGCACTTGTGCAGCGCAGTTCTAAAATTGTAGCAATTTTCTATATCAGATGAAACCAACATCATTATATGGCAGAAATACAAGATTCTCTAAATACAAAATATCAAGGATATTACTATTCTCAAAAGGTCAAGTCATTCTAAGCATATAAATGTCCATAATGTTCGAAGAACACTGCCTTTTTTACTGAAATGTAGCACATTTAGCTAAACGTATTTGTTTCAATTTTTAAAGCTCTTTACGTTGTCCTGATTTAAATTATGAGTTGTACTATTAAGTAATGGACACGATACGTGCAGGGAATTAGACAGGACAACCAAGCTATCTGGTTTAGTAAATGCTTAAATGATGATATAAATTGCTTAGTGCTGTCCTTTTTGTTTTCATGTTCACCGCCGTTTCCTTGTGCGATCGGCAAAATCTTGAAACTTTTACACTTCCAGGTGCACCGATTTTTGGCCCTTGTTTATAAGTTCTCATTTTTCCCTCCATTTTGAAGCCCTCCATCAGCTGCTTGTCTGAAAATAATGTTTGAATGAGATTTTCTACTCTTCTTTTTCAGAATTTTAGCGACTTCATTTCCATCCCCATCTTCAGGGTTGGCACCATACACATAGTAAATCACAACTTGTGGCAAATATGGTATCCTTATTTAAGACATATCTATTTATATTAATTTTAATTCCTAAAGTATATTTTAATGGTTGCCCTAATATCCGGTCTTCATATCTATTCTCTTACACTCAAATGTATCCATAAACTTATCCACGTCACCCACCCAACCATGCACAAAACAACCCATGTATACATATGTGCATTCTACAGAAAGAGAGGTTAGTAAATCTGTCGAATGAAGCTAATATTATTATATCGTTTTAAATAACCCCAATAATTAGCCTACACTAATGAATCCAATCTCAACCAAATACACATTTGTTCTCATATCCGGGGTGAATTTATTTTTTATTTAAATATCTTTGTCCAAACCATATACATATCAAGGTTTTTATAAAAATGTCCACTTAAGGAACAAGATGGATTCATACGAATAAGTTTTGGTATATAATATATTAGCAATATTTTCAGTTCACAGCTATTTTAACTGAATGACTTAACACTGTTCTCATGTTGTATTTTGCTGCTTATATCCTAATTTGTCTAATTTATCTGGAATCTGGTATAACCAGGGTGCAGTGCTTATCTTCATTTTGGTATTCGAAATCTCTTACCTGTTTTTCTTGGTTTATTTTTCCATTAAATCACGTAGCGTCTTGTTTATGGTTTTGTAAACTACTTTTGCCTGATAGTCATTTATCATGGTTTTGTAAATTAGTTTTGCCTGATAGCCATTTATCATGAATATTTCTTTCAATTTTCTCAGTTCTTTGTTGCTATATATAAAATCAATTATTTCACAACCTATTATTATCTTTGATTATAGAATGCAAATTTTCATCACAAATGGGTGATTAGAAAAGTAATTCAGGAGGATACCGGAATATGTATCTCTCAAATAAATAGTTTTTTCTAATATGTGACCCATTTGTTTTGATTCTTCAAGCATAAATGACATATCTTCGTTTTTTTCGTTTTTTTCCAGGGAAAACATTACTACTCCCAGTTGATTAGCTTAATATAGGAAATTCTACAACTCCTTATACCGATGATTCTAAATTAAGAAGATGCCATCTAAGAATCGCAAATATAAGCTACGTTTTAGAGGACATCTGAACAAGTAATGTTTTCTAAATAATGCCTGTATATATTAGCGACTGGGACCGATAATGATTGCCCCATAGGAACACCTTTATTTCGTAGGTAGCATTTTCTGGAGTAAAATCAAGATAGATACCACAAGTGAACACAAGAGTGGACACACGTCAAGTGTAGAACACAGAAAAATGAGATAACAATCAATTGAATTGTATACTTATTCGAAAATACTTCGAAAAAGAATATTCTAAAATTTAAAAAAAATTTCTTTTTTAATCATATTCGCCTAATTTAGCAATTTTGTTTGTAATTTAACAATAATTGTTTTTAATAATTTTGTCAGAAGAAATATGTCCCGCCAGAAATTAACTATGATTCGTTAAAGAACAACATATAACTCTATTCCGTTACTTCTAATTGTCACAGCAAAGTAAGCTAATAATATTGCGTCAGAATTCCAAACAATGAATACGCAGGTACGTTCTTGAGTTAGATACGGTTTGTGGCTGAGAAATAGTATATATGAAAATGTGCATTAGGTGTTACAAACCTGGTTGAAAATTGCTTTACAGAAGTCTAAACGGATAAACCGAAGACAGCAAGGGCGGAAAGTATAATCTTGGGCACATTTCTTTCGCGCTTACTGGCGAATTATCAGTAAGAGTAGATTTTGCGCTCTTTATCTAATGTGGAGATTGGTGGAAAAAGGACGGCACAATCTCATATACGAATTTGTACATTTGCACCATTAAAGCTACCTTCATATAAAGGCAATCGCCATACCTAATACATGCATGCATGTTCGCTGGAGTAACAGGTGTTCAGAAATATGAGTAAGTCTCAATGCCGCTGAACTATAGCATACATTGGTATCCATCATGTTGGTACCATGTACCGACTCGACAACCATAGTGTTAGTTCCATGTACCTTATCGGTGCAATAATGTTGGTATATTTTACTGGCACAATAGCCATAGTGCTGGTATCGGTATATATATAATTTAGAGTGAGTTCAAATCGCATTGTCGATTCTTCATATGAAGTTAGCTTCCCCATTGCAGGTTTGATCATAAGTCTAGAAGATTATACCGTCTTATTATCCCACGTTGCTCACCCACATTTGTAGTGGTTAAAGGACGAAGTACCAGCTCCTACTGATGTGTCGCCAGTAAGCACGAAACAAGTGTGCATGAGATTATACTTTCCTTTAATGCTGCCTTTGGTTTACCCATCCTGTCACAACTGGACTAATTTGTTACTAGGTGCGCAACACCTATTACATACTATTATATTGAGAATTCGAGGAAAACTCGCTATATATAACAATATTCCTTCTTTATCGGTAACCGATACCGACATTATAGTACGTTACATGGAACCAACGCTATGTAATTTAATGTATGCTAAATTTCACCAAAATTGAGAATTTCCACCATTTCATTGCACACCTAACTCTACCATATCCATAAATTTTGGTATTATTCAAAATTAGTTATCATCCTACGTTTTAATCATGATAATATTTAATTTAACACAGAGTTAGATGTTGTTAGTGTTACGCACCTAGTAATAAATTACCTGAAATATGTCTAGAAGTGTAAACCAAAGCAGTATTAACGGAAAAAATCTCGGGCCAGTTTGATTTGTGCTTAATGGCATCTCATCAGTTGGCGCAGGTATTACGCCCTTTACCCAGTGTATATTTGGGAAGAGAATGTAGGAAATTAGGACAGTACAATGTGTTATATGACTTTTCAATGCCGCGTTTTGCGTACGCGGGTAATAGCTGTACACGGGCAGTTACACAAAGATCCGATTTTTCACAATTTCCAATTTTGTTTTGTCTTTGATCGGGTTGACTTGTTCTTACTTCAACTGGAAATGCGGTTCTATCACATCTTTGTTTACTGGCGACGTTTCGGTGCCTACTTTCCAGCACCATCCTCAGGCAACACAACACTGATCACAATAGCAGATTTAAGCAAATGTGGTAACCTCGTTCCAAAACCATTCTATTTATATATATTTGACTCAACACCATTTTAATCATAGAATTTGTCACAGTAACTAAACTCAATATATAACTATTTATAATTAGCAGACCAATCATTACCTCACCTATACATCATCTCATCTCGTATGCAGAATATTGTAGGGGAGAGAGACAGTATCGAACCTTTTGTTATTTGTTATAACTGTATTGCTACTATGTCACGGTAATCAAAATTTAAAAATGCTAAAACTAAAACCTTGACTATCATATACTGTATTTTATTTAAAGCCGGGAACTCTAATGTATACAATGGTGTATGAGGTATTGCGCACATAGCAACAAATTAGTTCAAATATGGAGCAGCAAGTTACGTAGATGGATGGAGAGTGAATGTCATAGCGACGCTTAGGTGAACGATTAAAGAGAGAAAGATAGAGATAGTCTGGACAACTAACGTTTTTCAAAAAACTAATCGTAAGCACAATGCGAAGTTAATCAACTATTAGAAATAATT
>JAQBSW010008996.1:0-31062 GCA_029291075.1 Eudiplozoon nipponicum
AATTTTATCAGTTACAAGAACCAATTCTTTTTCATTTTCCTTTCAAGTATCTACAAATGAAAAAATAAGCGGCTTTTTTACCTGATAAAATTACTTTTTATTTTTGCACATGGAAAAGGTATTATGAGACCTTTAATACTTTTACTAGCATTCCATTTTCAGTTTTAATTTTTATTACATACGTGCATTAATCAGACTGACTGGTGATTCAGAAACTGAGCTCGATGAATCGCTGATAAATATTTTCCTTTCTTAACCACTGCCCTGTTCTAAAACTGAATAAAATACTGACTTATGTTTTGATCAGCCAAGTTTACGCAGACTTCAGTACATCCACAGCCACAGATCATAACATTAATAATTCACGGAACAATCTTAGCACACATATTAATGATCTATTTGTTAATAAGAATCGTTGTTTCTTTCAGGTCGCATCCAACACTGTAAAGCCCATCAAAATGCACATTTGTTTATATCGTCAACTTCTGGCCTTCGACAAAATCGATTAGAACCACTCAATTCACAAAAATATTACGCTTAAAGTAAACAGCACAAGCCAAGCTAGGTAAGTAATAATGAGTATTGTGCTTTAGGTGTTAACCTTTTTGGATACAATCATTAGCAATGCATTGATTTAAATGTGTAGAAAAAAATTCACAAGCTCACAAGCTTTCATGCAAACAAACAAATTCGTATTTCACACACAAAATTTTAGTGAAATTTTCTTTAAGATTACAGTTTTAGATAAACCTATCAATTCGTAAAATTTTTATAATTATGCTTATTAATAACGAATAGTTCTCACTTTCCTTTTCAAATGCCTGCGCCAGTTTTGATTTCGTTGCTATTTTTAATAAAATTTTTGTTAGTTGTCGCCTAGTTACTCTTGGGAAGACAGGCGCCTCAGCAAGCATAAAAGGTGGGGAAATCGCATTAAAATTAGCCGTATCATGCTTGCCGACATTGTTCTAGTTAAAAAAATGAAATTGGAAAAGGACATAGATTCAGGGAAAAAGTTGCTAGTCCATTTTTCAAAAAACTATTTATGTTAAGGCACTGTATCTTATTCCGATGATGACCAATGTTAAATAAATTTTATAATAAGTTAAAACGAATATAAACGAATAGTGACCCTGTTTCTTGCAAAAAGCATTTCCTCTATAAAATAAACAAGCACGCTGCCATACCGCAAAAGTACTGGAACAGGTAAAAGATAAATATTTTACGCGCTAACTTAAAAAGTGAAAAGAACCTCAAAAAACATTTTGGCTGATTTAAATTTTTGTTGTTTTTCTGCTTGTTTACTAAGAACACGCATTTCTGGTGGAATAAACATTGTAAAAAATACAATTAGATTGAACGCAAATACGATTCGAAAATCGTTTAGCTAAGTAATTCCTATGGATATCAGTCTACGTGTGCGTATGCTATCAAAGCCAGTCAAAGGCTTAATAAAACACCGGTTAGATCTCACGATAACGGTAGTTTTGTTATGCTGTGCAATTAGCACGATTGAAATGGAATTGGTGCTTATTTCAAGACCGAAAGCTTGATTTAAATAATGTTTCTCACCGCCGACGAGAAAAATGATTTTTTCTTGTTTATGTACTATAAATTTGGCGAAAGCTAAAAAAAGTTCATGTTCGTGACCGCATAGATATTGTGCAGCTGTCATTTCAAATAATGTACAATCTGCTTTAGATGACTAGATTTGAGATGTCGAAATGCGTGGGTACGTGTGCCTGACGGTAGTTTTTTATGTTGTGCGACTTGTAGGATCCAATTGGATCGGACTTTATTTCAAGCTCGCGAATTGGACTTAAGGAATTATTGTCACCACTCGCGCAATTAATGACTGATTAATTCCGTTAGTAGACCGGTTTAGTCCTTTTTAAGTAATCACTTAACTGAGAAGGCAGATGGAAAGTTACAATTATTTACTAGTGTCTCTTTAAAATAATCCATTGCGTTTGTGTGCCCATATGTCCGGGAGAAATCACCAAATTTTAAATTGAGTGAAGCGCCGGTAGAAATGTTGTTTCATTTGTGTTGTTCAGATATTGAATTCATTTTAAATAGCCAACTATACAGACACAAATATGGCCTAGGGATGAGTTCGGTTTTGATTCCGATAATCGCCGATATGTATATGTGCATGTTGGAACGATAAAACCGTTTTGTTGGTGATATATTTTGTGGCTTTAATGGCCGTATGCATGACGCAGAACTACTTTATCCAATAAAAAACATCAAAATGATCAATTTTCAATTGAAAACAAACACGATGATACTCCAGCAGTTCTGGGTGTGTTGCTCAAACGTAGAACTGCTAGCAAGTTGTTCGGATTATTCGTGGCCATCAAAACACTTATATTTTAAAAAAGCTATTTCCCATGAAAAAGAAAAAAAGGATTAATTAGGTTATTGAGTAAAGGACCCTGCGGAATTTTTCCTTCTGACCAATTGCAGAACGAGTTGGGTGGTTTGCTTATCTCCCTCAGACTTAATGGTTAACAACCATAAATTACAAACCTATTGATGGAATAAAACCAGTTGTTAATTTTTAGACAGTTTATAAAGAAACCGGTGTACATTCCCCTGCAATATCCACGTGAAGGACCAATGAAGCGCGCAAAAGATAGATTGCATTCAGCATTGGTGCTCAAATATTTTTCAGCTGAGTAAGTTTCGATCATAAACTTGGCAAAACTTTCTCTACCCATTGTGAAAGACTAAATTCAACCGTAATCTTCATCTAACGTTATCTAGTATTTACACTGAACCTATGGGCAAATATATTTGCACAGATGCAAAAAAATGATTTCACCTTTTGTATGCAAAATAGGATTGTTGTTGCACATTTACCTATAACTAAACATATTTCGTCCTGAGAAAAATGCGATATTACCTGATTTACGTTTTGACTAACGCAGCTTTTATTTTTACAGTAGTTTTCTTTCTTTAAGATATTTCGGCAACCTTTATCGGTAGCCCTCTTGAGTTGGTCCATCCTCATAAGTTTAACAAATGAAACTAATGAAGCAAGCGCGTTATTTCCTCTAGCCATAATATTTATACTTCAGACTGACCTTTTACTAGATATTGGCGTGTTACATGTGTGTGTGCTTGCATTTCCGTAACTGTTATTTTCATCTAACTAATTGAAACTAAAATGGCTGAATAAGAATTTATCATTTGCATGCGTTAACTATTCGTCTTATACATTTAATGTAAAATGACATAGCTGAGATTGCTCTCACATTTTCTAGTGATGAGAGACCAATAATTCATAAACACTCGTCATAAAAACATGCCATGAGTGATAAAACTATTAATCCAAATGACCAATGCACGTGTTAAATTTCAATTCAAACCACTCCGGTTGTACTCAAGATAGACTAGTTAATAGCAGGTATTGTCCTACCATTAAACAGGCGCACGCCACGCATGTGCATGTGTATGTGTATACATAACTAAAAAATTCAGTTAAATATAATTTATACACATGTACGCACATCTAAATGAAACTACTGTCAATATATATTATTTTACCCTTTGCACGCGTCAGACTAATTACTACTTTCAAATATTTGTAATGATGTATTATTAGAATGATCCCAATAGGTAGGGTGGGGGTGCAGAACACAAAATAAGTGTTCAAATCAATGACCAACTGAAGAAGGCTACCAATAAAGGTAGGCGAAATATATTAAAGAAAGGAAACTACTGTAACAATAAAAGCTACGTTAGTCAAAGCGCAGATCAGGTAATTTCAATTAATTCAATATCGCAAAAGCAATATTCATTCAAAAATGCGATATGTCAACAAAATGCTTTTCAATTTTAATTAAATCTAGGCGTGTGAGCATGCTTCCCAATTTGGAGGCTTTCGAAATTAAGAGACACAGTTCAGATCTGTGCATAAAAAATGAGTTCGTTAACATGCATTACCATTAGGCTTACCAAGCCCCATGCGAAACCGTGTTTCGTTACGACCCTTATATTTAAACTTGCTTGACTAATACGTAATTTGCGTTTACTTCACACACACATATATATATATATATATATATATATATATATATATATATACTGAAGAAAGAGATCATTTAAATTATTATTAGAGGTTAAAAGAATATAGATATTGCAATACAATCTTTAATGCTTAAGATAGAAAGATTTCAATAAAGCTTTAAAAATATTTCTGGAGTGCTGTCGTCATAAAAAAATAACTCTTCTACAAAAATGTCATGAAAATCGTTATTGAGGAGTGTGGATGACAGTTTATAATAAGATTTTACTCATAGATGTATATGGCAGCAGTATAGCAATAATAATTTGATAGGATTGATAATAGCTAGCGTGTATACATTTATATATTAGCACTGAGTCCCTATTAAAATGTATGTTTAGTTAAAACCAAGATAAAATGCGAATTCCGCATTAAAATGTGTACAATCCCGTGCACTTGCGTTTGGTACATACTGGCTACTTAGTAAGAACAACGGCAAAGCAATACAAGGATCCCTAATGATACAGAACCGATCAACTTCTGCAGGTATTTCCAGACGTATGTAAATTGTTGCAGCTACCTTTGGAAAATAAATAAATTCATTCTGAAATCGCGTCTAATTTGCTAAGTTTCAAGTTCGACGTCTTCAGGTCCGGCTTTCTGTTACTCTTCCTTCATGCTGCTAAGACTTAGCAGATGATCCACTATAACTAACATCGCCTGGACAGCTTTGTTAATCAATGTGTTCGCGCGGTATGGTTTTTGTTTACTTCTAGAATAAGCGATAACTGTCATTCCATCACACAGCACCATATTAACTCTTAACAGGCGGCACTTGAAAGGGCGAAAATCTATTGGTTTCTGGCAACAAACGGAATTCAGTAAAGAGGCCTGGTTAGTTGTACACTATTGGCATAGGCTCATAAAGAACCAACCGTTCTCACATATCAATGCCTAGCAAAACATATACCGCTAATATGGATTTTGAATGTTAGTATAAACATCACCTATAAATCAACTCGTGTTAAAAAACTAATGCATAGGGAAAACTGCAAATATAACAAGTAAAAATCCGTAAACAAATATTTCTAACTGCCTCCATTACACGTGGATTTTGTATAGTGTAATATCATGAGCTTGATGCTGAACTGTGAAACTCGTGTTCGAAAATCTGCATCGAGATAATATTGAAGATGTGTCCTACATTTATAAACTATGGCAATTCATCGATTCTTCAGGAAATAAAAGAATCGAACATATGAATGCTTCATTTAGATTAACAAACCGACGTATTCACAATGCATTTACCATAAATTGTGAAGATTTGTACCGAAAATTATATTGAAAGCTAGCTTTAAAAGTTCTATACTAACATGACTACATGCACAGATATATATATATATATATATATATATATATATATATATATATATATATGTATATATATATATGTATACTGCCAGTAAAATTGTACATTTAAAAAAATGAATTTCATCAAGAATTCCGGTTTCAGCCTTATTTGTTATTCAAGGAGTACTTTTTAAATGACGAATCTCGTTGCGCAGCGCTGTCCTTCTTGTTGTGGATTTGACCGCATTTTTCTTGTGCGGGACAATTGATAGCACTCTTAGGTCGGTAAAATCTTGAATTTTGATCATTTTCAGGTGATTTTATTTTTGGCCCCGATTGATGAGTTTTCACTTGTCCCTTCTTTCTTAAGCCTTCCATCAGCTGATTGTCTGAAAATGCCGTTAGAACAAGATTTTCTATTGTTCTTTTCCCATATTTTCGAGACCGAATTTCCAGTTTCATCTTCATGGTTGACACAATACGTACAGGAATAAAACACAACTTGTGTCATATGTGGTATCCTCATTCAAGACAGATATATTTATATTTATTTTAATTCCAAATGTATTTTTTAATTGTCCTCTTAATGTCCGGTCTTCATACCTAGTATCTAATACTCAAATGTATACAAAAACTTATCCCTGTCCCCCTCCGCGCACACAACCACCTATAAACACGTGTATTTTACTAAAGTGACATTTATTGAATAACTATAAGACAATCGGCTTATGGAAGGCTTAAAAAAGAAGGGACAAGTGAGAACCCATCAATCGAGGCCAAAAATCAAATCACCTGAAAATGATCAAAATTCAAGATTCTACCGACCTAGGAGTGATATCAAGGAGTACTTGCCAGATTGGCCGCGATTGTGGCTTGAATTACACCAGATTTGCTTCGGAATTATGCAATTCATTCACTGCGCTATCTGAGTTGCGCGGATGGGTTGCTCAATATTAAGAAGCTTGAGAAAATATAAGTTTTTACTTGAAGAAACACAATAGCTTAATAAATTTAATCATGAAAAAGAGCAGTCTGACAAATGCATTGCTAAATAATGGTAGCATGAAAGGTTTTTTCTCATTTACACTTCCATTCACAATACTTCTCAACGGCAAAGGTCCGATGCATATTTGACTTCATCTATAGATCTCGTAAATTATAGATTCGATTATTAAGATAATCGCCCGGCTGTTACTATTATTTAGACACCCGACTTCAAATAATATTCTTCATAAATCACATTACCGACTGCAGAATAGGTGGTCACCTGAAATCAAAACGAGACCATAACTCGATTTGGACAAAAAAAGAAGAATTACGACACAAAATGAAGTTTAACGCCAACGAAATCTTTATATTTAAAAGAAAGTTTAATAGATTTACCAACGAAACAATATTTTAAACGAAGTTTTTAAAGGAAAACTAATGCTAGAGTGCTACATTTTATTCGTTTAAAAAAATCAGGTTATTTATAAATTGCGTGTTTTATTTCAATTTAAGGATCCTTATATATGATATAAATTACACCAAAGCGTTTCAAAATTGCGAGAAAATATTGTGGATACCTAGACCAATTAAGTTAGGAAATTTTCACGGGCTTTCAGTAAAATGAGTAAGTACTAGTCCGGATATTCATTTATCAATCAATTAGAATAAATGAATTAGAGTAAACGTTGCGTGTTTCGTTTCAATTTAACAATTCATAGTAAGTAAAATGCTTTTAGAAGAAAATATCGTCGAAGAGCAATTTAGAGTAAGTTTGGTGAGGAATGAATACTGAAGCAAGCATCAAAACAAATAAATGTCTTCAAATAAAACAATCGACGCTGTTTAAATAATTGAATAAGTGAGCACTAACTTGGCTTTAAGTTTATTTTTGCGATTATTTGTAACAGTTGTACGAAATAAACTATGAATGACTGAGCAGGTGACCAACATAATATACAAAACCGAGTTTGCAAGCTGGAGGGAAAAACTAAATTTCATTTTAGCCAACTAGTCATACAATTAAATATTGTTTGTTGCGGAGAACTAATATATATGCAAGTATATATTAGGTGTTGCGAACCTAATAACTAATTAGTTCAGTTGTGACCAGAAGGATAAACCAAAGACAGCATGAACGGAAAGTATAATCTCATGCACATTCGATTCGTACTTACTGGCGACTCATCAGTAGGAGCCGGCTCCCATCAAGTGAACACGACGTTGAATAAGATTATGATAACTGGAAGAGTAGAACTAGAATGGCTTTACATACTTCTATCTCGACTGCAGTAAAATTTTAATACTGATTTTAGCATCTCTTTCTAAAATTATGTAAATTTTTGTCTCAGCATTTTCGTATCAATATCTTTATATTTTCCTTTTATGTACCCGAAGAATTTACATACTAAGGAATCCGCATATGAAGGATTCTAATTAGTAATTTATTTTTGATATCGTTTATACACAATCGCTCACAATAACAATTCATTTCACACTTTATAACTCTTTCATTTGCACTTTATAAAGAGTAAATTCCTTTGATATTATCACAGAAGCTTAAAATTTAATTATTTTGATTAATAAGTAATATCGAAATAAATTGACCTATTAACACACAGAATGTACCGTCCTATTATCCCACATTCCTCACCAAAATATATAGTGGGTAAATGCGTAATACCGGCTCCTACTGATGAGTCGCCCGTAAGCACGAAACGAATGTGCATGAGATTATACTTACCGTTAATGCTGTCTTTGGTTTATCCTTCTGGTCACAACTGGACTAATTTGTTACTAGGTTCGCAACACCTAATACATACGTTCATATATATTATTTCTCCGCAACAAACAGTATTTAACTGTTATATATTGAATTAAATGATGTCACGCTTACCCCGAAATATGATAACTGATATCGATCAAGGCCAGAGTGTATGGATTTGCTGGAGTAACAGGTGTTCAGAAATAGTTGTAATTCTCAATTTCGGTTAACTATAGCATAAATTGATATTCATCATGTTGGTACTATGTACCGACTCGGAAACCATAGTGTTAGTACCATGCACATTTTTGGTACTATAATTTTGGTATCGGTTACTAATACAATAGCCATAGTGTTAGTATCCTTTACAAACTCGGTATACATATTATATAGAGTGAGTTAGGGTTGAAATCGCATTGTCGAGACTTTATATAATGTTCCTTTAACTACTGCATGTTTACACATTCTTCTAGGAGATTGTATCGTCCCATTATCCCACATTCCTCACCCAAACATATAGTGGTTAAAGGGCGTAATACCGGCTCCTACTGATGAGTCACCAGTAAGCACGAAACGAATGTGCATGAGATTATACATTTCGTTCATGCTGTCTTTGGTTTATCCTTCTAGTCACAAATGAACTAATTTGTTACTAGGTTCACAACACTAAATACGTATATTGTCAGTAGAAACTATAAATTGCTTCAAATACAAAAATCAGTTTACCAAATAAAGTAGTTTTTTTCATACTGAGCACTCATCAAGTATTTTCCGGTTATTCCGCAGCTTAAAAATCTTGCTACCCATTACGTTTGTCGCCGAATTCACGCCCTACATGCAGCTTTCCATTTTGTAAAAAATCGTTTTTTTGCCTTTGTTTGCATCCGCAATGGTTTCGGCCGAAAAATTACACTAGCATTTCCAGACATGTTGTGGAAGAACGGACACCATGCCAACTGGGCAAATGATTTTGAATTAAATTATAGTAGCAGAATTTTATTAAACATATGCCGTCGGAATGAATTAAAAATGGAATAAAATAGGAAATTCAATTCTCCAAGTGGACAGGTTTCATCTTTATTATGCACCCAGGCATTTAATCTGAGGGTATTTGTTTGCAACCAACCCAGCTAACGCCCTACGCCAGAAGAAAGACGAATTGCGGTTGGGCTTTGAATTTCAGCAATCGACATACCTGAGATAAGAAATGTCAAAGATGTTAATGGAACAATTACAACGCATAATGCATGAACATATTAGATGCTGGATTAATAGCTGATGCGCACAGAAATGTTTGTTGGAAAAGACGATACATCCACTAGGCTTTATTTTGGTCAATATTAACCAAACTCATGATGTACAGTCATTTTCCAGAAGATGCACAATGGATAAGAAATATAATTTTTTTTAAATTATATGTTCTATGAAGCACAATTGTGATTATTCGGTTTACAAAAAAGCTAATTGTCAGGCAAAACGTATTGAAAAAACAAAGCACATCATATACGACACACTATGCTATGACAGACATGACAGTGGCTTTTCAGCAAGCAACAACAATCTCGTCCAGTGATCATAACTAGAGTGTTTAAATAATGACATCAAACAGCTACTGACACTCTGATATATTGATTAAATCAATGGTTTACAAAGAGAAGTGTAAATGAGTCGATTCCCACCAACAGCATTGGCTCGTAATGATTAGCTGTCGAAGGCAAAATGACTTTAAGAAAAGAAGAACAGGGAATCAAATTATTTAACCGATTTTTTATTACAAATAATCATTAAAGATGCGAATAGTGGAGGCAAAATTTAGATCAAACCTGCGGAATGGAAATAAACATCAACATAACACATTTATCCATTCTAGCAACATGGCTACACTATTCACAGTTATTCATGCCAATGTAGATTAACCGTTCTTGTTTATCTTTAAATCACGACAAGTAACCGACCACCAGAATTGTAACCGCAACGTGAATTTCAAAACGTTCAATAAGCATATTCTACGGCTATCATCCCTAATAGTCTAAACTATATCACAATTTCCTGCAGCTGAAACTATAAAATAAATATTTAGCCGTCGTACTCTGATGATGATCATGGAAGGTCGAAACGCGTCAGTGCGTTGCGACTGGCGATAGTTTTATTAGGTTGTTCGTCGACTGGTTAAATACAATGGGATTGGTGTTTACTTCAAGCTCGCAAACTTGATTTAAAGAATTGTTACCACCACCCGCGCAATCAATTGTTGTTAAATTGTATTTCCTATATATGTATATATGTGGCGAAAGCTGCAAACAGTTAATGTTCGTGACTGCATAGAAATTGTGCATCCGACATTTCCAGTCAAGTTCAATGTATGCGAGACTGTTAGTGGTGAGAGCCGCATATTTAACTTTGGTTTCCATATATATTCAAAGCTGTTTGATCCTCGATAGCCAGTTTTACGTCGTACGCTGATGATGATCATGGAAGGTCGAAACGCGTTAGTACGTTGCGGCTGGCGGTAGTTTTGTTATGTTGTTCGACGACTGGTTAAATACAATGGGATTGGTGTTTAATTCAAGCTCGCAAACTTGATTTAAAGAAATATGTAGTCCGTAGATAAATACTTGCGGCATTCCTTTTACTTCGAAAAGTTTACTGAATTAAACAATAATTTGTTCTGTGGTAGTCGATAATGTTTATTTGATTAGCATTCGAAAGGAAGAATGAGGAATTCGAAATTCGTCCTCACGCGAAGCTGACAAAACTTATACTAAACAATAGAGATGGTACAAATTACGGAATCCTTGATTATACTAAGTCGTCAAATATAAATAAGTTATTCCACAGCAAACTAGTTGCAAAATCCCATTGATTAAGTACAACGCGATAATAATAGTTCAAATCAAGCTTGCGAGCTTGATATAAAAATCAAACCATTTTTTTTACATCTGTCAGTATAGACTATGCACCGTCTAATGTATCAAAGGCAATTTATCCAGCAAACCGATTTCATCCTTAATGAAAACTCTTCAAACACTGCCCAGAATTTGCCATGAAAATGGCTCGAACCTTGGCATGTTTATTTCGGCGTCTGTGACTCTAACCATTCAGCCACCATGTTGCACGCTACAAATAATTTTTAGTTATATACAAACTCATGTTTTTTGGTAAATCTATCCTTAAAAGATGGAGCCTATATGGCATCTCCGTGGGCCTAAAGTTCCAACTACACACCCCAAAGCCGTCACTATAGAAAAAGCAACACGCTACCTGAGGAAGTGGTATAGAATAGGACAATTACACAATTAAACAACCATTGGTTGTGCGGGCGATGAAAACAATAATTGAAATCAAGGTTTCCAGCTTCATATAAACACGAATCCTATCATATATGAATTTGCAAGTATGAACTATGCATCGTAGAAAGCAGAAAAAGCAATTCAGTTATGAATAATAAGTTTAACAAAAACATTTTTTTGTGGAACACACTCAAAGCTATGTCCACTTTACGAGAATCTGCTAATGATTGAACGAAGAATTGCTCTAGTACCAATCCACAGAACATTTTTCTGTATTGACTTTCAATGAATGGACTAATAAAGAGGCATGCTCGCACAAAATGTATCCTTTTGAATGCAATAAATAAGGATAGAATAATTGTTCGCAGTCCCCAGTGTCGGGTAAATCAAGAGTTGAGGAAAGAACTGTATGATAAACAAGACAGAAATACTAAACAAGCAATAAATGTAACAATATCGTGCAAACGAACGTTTGGGCATTTAGAATCGCGGAAGAGCAAATACACCGTACTTTTTTTATTTCTGAAGAAAACTGGAACAAACAAATTTCTAGCCACACTGTGAAGAATCAGAAAAAAATTTCGTTAGTGCAAAAGATTACTTTCGCAGGCAACCGCACAAACAAGCATATATTACCGAATGTACAGCATCTCCATGCACAGTACGAGAGACCAAAGACAGATAACAAACAGTCCTCACTAAAATACTTCATTAAATTACCCAAAATGTTATCCAGTCTGCAGTAGAGACAACAGAAGATGCCTTAGAAATTGAGCAAGTATGAAAGAATATGATTAAAAAAATGAGCAATAGACAACTGCCAATCATTCATAGCAGCCGCAAAGGAATACTATAGTTTACATTATCTTACGACATAAAAGAAATAGATAGTTTAGCATTCCATGTAAATAAGTGTCGGCATTATATTGAAATTTTGAGGCTATCAGAAAAGTTGTATTATATTTATAAGTACAGTAAAATGTAATGTTATTGCAAATGAGATCCACAATTAAATTAAACGTGTTACGTGTTTACTGTTTACTGTTTACTGCGGCTGACTCCTTGGAGGATAAGCCGGCTCCATTGATATTCATGGAGTTTCTTGGGAATTTCGTGACAGAGAATAGAATAACTACCTGGTCCTTGTTGTGCCAAATAAGGTGTTTGCGTCCACTTTATTTAATATAACTTCAGATATACAGGCTTCGTGTTTCGAATATATATATATATATATATATATATATATATATATATATATATATATATATATATATATATATATAATGATCTTGTGTGACCTGATTAAAAGTGAGTTTCACATTTTCCTATAGACACCAATAATATCAAAGACAACATATTGCATGTACAAAAAACGTGCACTTACATTTGAAGGGATATACTACCGTCAGATCAATGGTGTAGCTAAGTGTAGCTGCCTTGTACCCCTCTTGGAAGATGTATACGTGCATCATCATGAACAAACGAGCCTAACATGTATAATTGACCAGTGCTCACTCTAAGTAAAGTATGTCGTTGTTATGTTATTGTTCATTCCAGAATCAGAAAACCCATCCAAAATTCTCAAGCAAGTCAAAAGAGCCAATCCAGACATAAAGTTCACTCTCGAGCTAGAGAAAGGCAATAGTTTTTCCTTCCTTGACATCCACCTCACTCGAGAAGAAAGTGGTGATTTGACACTTGCCATATATAGAAAATCCACTTTTACCGTGCAATACATTCATTAAAACAACAGAGTGTCAATATCTCACAAAATAAACTTAGTTAACAACCTAGCAAACGGAATAAGGAAGATTTGCTCTGAACACAAGATCGAGGAATGTCTGGGCTACATGACGAAAATTTTGCTAATGAACGACTACCCAGAGCGATTCATTGATGTCAACATTAGACCACGGCAAATTCGCACTAGAGAGGATACCATCAATCAGGTTTTCCTAAACTTACCATTTAGAGGCGACGTACCAACATCAGTAATTGCACGGCTGCTATGGAGAATATTCCCAGTGTTACAGTTAATATCACATTTAGCACACAGAAAATCATGAGGTTGGATGACAAAGATCAATCGCCAATTATCTCCAAATCATTTATAGTCTACAAATTCTCATTTATGTGCGGTAGCACATATATTGGACGTACGAAGAAGCAATGGATAAACAGAATCCAGCAACCTTTACCGCATAAATTGATTAAAAAAGTCTTGACACCGTCAGGAAAACCAGCTATTCTAGTCGACTGGCTACGAATCACAAAACCCAACTATAATTTACAAGCATCCAGGCAAGACTAAACACGCCCTCGACCAGACTCAAAAATCATTCGATCGAATTGGCAACAAACTGAAGAGTAAAAAAGAGCTGCACACACGGAGAAAAAATTTTTTTTAAATATGAGCATTCAACACTGCGATCCGCACAACCTGCGTTGTTACCAAGTGGACAGAACCAAATTAAGGAGCAAGGCGGAACGGAAGACACCAGTCAGGAAAATAACATTCGTACATGTAACAGCCAACAATGCGAAAATTGGTTAACTTTCTATCGATCAATACAAGAAAGACCAGATTTCAGACATCAATTTGCAATACAGCGAGAAAGACCTATAAATGGAAACTGACACACACACAGACACATACACATACACATACACATACACACTTACTAATCAGCTCAAACAAGAAATATCAGTAAAACCGAGTCATATTTGTTGCCACCCACATAATCAAATGCAAACCCAGGGTGTATATAAATGAAAGATTGTAAAGCGAAGTTTTTTAGTCTCGAAATAATGGCTATTATTCACTTTGTTATCGATAGTTTATACTATTATAAATAAAATAGAAATGTGACCGCAGACGTCAAATACTCAAAATAACTCACCGCTTTTGCCAGCAAACAGTAAAGAGGCATGTTCCGGTACGATAACAGCAGCGAAATCCAACGGTACGAGGAAGCTTGAATATATGACCTTCTTTCCATTTTTCTAGTCCCAAATTATGTCGAAATGAAATCGGAGATATTTCTAAAAATTCCAACTTAAATAAGGGTTTGACGAAATTAATCAAAAGACTGTACAACATTTACATAAAAATACAAGTAAAAATATTACAATATTGACGTGGGATTAACTTATAAAAAAATATTACATTGCTGGTATAGACTTAATGGTTAAATAAATACTACTCATCCATGCGACATGCTATCAACATTTATTGTGACATATTGGGTCTGGCCACACGAACTTTCATGTTGAATGTGAAACCCTTGGTATCTACGGAAAGCAAACTTCAATAAAACAGATAGTATAGACTTCTAAATTTGTAATTGTTGCCCACTTGTAGTCATAGGAAGGCGCCACATGCTGTGGATGCGTTCACCGCGGGCAAACTTCATTATCGTGAGTATAATAGTTGAAAATACGATCTTTCTATTGATTATTTAAAACCAATTATATGTATATATATATATATATATATATATATATATTTATTTATATATATATATATTCATTGTACTCTTCCTATGTGCAAAACAAAAGGGAATTTTACGAGATACATGAAACATTTATTTCGCATAATCTCCTCAAATAACAACTAATGAACATATCATTATATATAAATTGGAAAGCAAAGCAAGATAGAAATATGTGAACATAGAGAGTGTTAGAAAAACGGAAACCAATCAACTGCACGCGTCACATCCAGTTCAAGCTGAATGCCTGCACGTGCTTCTTCTGCTTGCATAAATCCGGCTGCAACTTGTTTAGCCATAAAGCTTCGAATTTGGCTAACTCCCTTTTCGTTATTGCATTTAATAATTACTTTGAATGCTACGTTTGGAGAACATACGTGCAATGTTTGGATGATGTGTTGCGCAATAACAGACGTGTATTCACCATTTGATTTTAAACAGGCGTTTAATTTACAATGTTTTCTCATTCGAGTCATTAACCGTCTGGTCGATCGGCCTACGTAAGTTGATCAATAACTTGCGCATGTATATTGGTAAATAATATTTGATATCAAATTAACGGCTGTTTCTCTTTGATTGTTGAAAAGGTTTGTTACCCTAAATAACACCTAGGAAGGGTACAATGAATTTTAATAAAGCTCGCATTTCAAAAAAATATATATATATATATATATATATATATATATATATATATATATATAAGAACAAAACAACGTACTCCATGGAATAACATTTATTAATAAATCTTATTTCTACCAGTATCTACAGCCATTGTTCTGGATTCGTTAGTATATTCGTTCATCCAATCCCACTGTACATTTGTCGTAACCAATCTCCTCTTCGTTATGTAAGGCTTTGTTTTTCACAATTTAGATTACTACTTTTGCGAAATTTAGACCACTCCTTTTGCGTAACGTCATTTGGTGTCATCGCTTTCATTGTAATTGCGTCCGTAATTGATGTATGTGTCGTATTTTGCGAAGCGTTGGCTATTCTTAAAGGCATGTCAGTTATGTCTTTGTTCCAGTCCAATTTAATTTCTTTTTGAATTATTTTCTGCACGTTTAAGCAAGGCTTCAGCTTATTAATTGCAATAGCTTCAAAAGCCAGAAGCATTTTCTCTGTTTTTGCCTTGTAGAGAACTGAAAAATTGTTACTACTAACAGCATGACCTGTGAGTAGTACATGCTTGCAAATTGCTGATTTTTGTGCAGGAGCGGCACCCCTCTTTAATAGTTTTTGAGGGAGATGCTGATTTATTCTAGTTTCGAGCCTCTTTTTTGATATGCCGATGTACTGAGCGTTGCAGGTACATTGAAATTTGTATACAGACAAAGGTGTTGACGTCACAGAGAGGCTATCTTTTTCATTCGTGCGCATCAGTTTTGTTGTGTTGAACAGCACTTGAGGCAACGCAACAAAATCGAGGCCAAATTGGACGAAAACAAAACTCCCCAGAGAGTAACGCTTAGTGTTCCCTTTGGAGGTTGAACACCACTCTCACCTGTATTGATGGAAACTGTGTTTTAGTCGCTCGAATTACTTTTCGTTTGAAGATTTCCGCTGGAGGATCACCTCCAAAGGGAACACAAAGCGTTACTATCTGGGGAGTTTTGTTTTCCTCCAAATTGGCCTCGATTTTGTTGCGTTGCCTCAAGTGGTGTTCAACACAACAAAACTGATGCGCACGAATGAAAAAGATAGCCTCTCTGTGACGTCAAAACCTTTGTCTGTATACAAATTTCAATGTACCTGCAACGCTCAGTACATCGGCAGATCAAAAAAGAGGCTCGTAACTATAATAAATCAGCATCTCCCTCAAAAACTATTAAAGAGGGATGCAGCTCCTGCACAAAAATCAGCAATTTGCGAGCATGTACTACTCACAGGTCATGCTGTTAGTAGTAACAATTTTTCAGTTCTCTACAAGGCAAAAACCGAGAAAATGCTTCTGGCTTTTGAAGCTATTGCAATTGATAAGCTGAAGCCCTGCTTAATCGTGCAGAAAATAATTCAAAAAGAAATTAAATTGGACTGGAACAAAGACATAACTGACATGCCTTTAAAAATAGCCAACGCTTCGCAAAATACGACACATACATCAATTACGGACGCAATTACAATGAAAGCGATGACACACCAAATGACGTTACGCAAAAGGAGTGGTCTAAATTGCGCAAAAGTAGTGGTCTAAATTGCGCAAAACAAAGGCTTACATAACGAAGAGGAGATTGGTTACGACAAATGTACAGTGGGATTGGATGAACGAATATACTAACGAATCCAGAACAATGGCTGTAGATACTGGTAGAAATAAGATTTATTAATAAATGTTATTCCATGGAGTACGTTGTTTTTGTTCTTACATTTTAAAAATGGTGAAAAGAAACGATCATATATATATATATATATATTGATCTGGGTGGTGTAGTTGATGAGTTTCAAGATACTGACGAAATCCTGGTCAAAGCATTTCTGACAACTACTTGATGAGAGTCTAATAAGGACGAAGTCAGTCTCTTTTGTTAACTGATTTTGCCATCGTAAGGAATACATAGATTAAATCACCAGTCTATATATATATATATATATATATATATATATATATATATAAAGGTGTACATTTGGATATGAAATTAAGTTTGGGTAAATTTTTAAAATTTAAATACTTTATGAATACATCAATTTTATCTAATTATAATCGTCAAAAATTTTAGAAACAGGAAAAAGTTGCTTTAATGGATAAAATTAATAAAAGATAATTAAACGAATATTACAGCTAAATCTTTATGCTTCAACCTATTCAAATTATCTTACTTTATGTAATCAATTTAAACAATGCATTTGTGCCCATGATAACACCATTTCAAACTATAGCAACTATGCGTTTCCGCTTCATTTAGTTTATGAAATAACTAACACGATCCTCTGGGTTTATTCTTTACTCACAGTACTACAGACGCACACGCAAGCAAAACAAATGCAGATTGAAACAAATTTTGTGAATTCTGCGCTCCATTAGTTACCAAATGTAAGAATTCGAAGCTACTAACTAACGCCATTAGAAAGCAAACTGATGCATTTTATAGTCTGCAATGATAGCAAATTAAAATGTAAGTGTACGTTTTTTTGTAATATTTAAATAATGCTATTAATATACGGATATGCTGAATAGTAATTCTAGATAAGCTAATTACTTTTTACTAAATAAAGTCATTTATCGCGCGGTTGGTGATAACAATTATTTAAATTAAGGTTGCGAGCTCGATGTAAACACATAACCCTTTACATATGAACATTTGCCATTATAAACTAAGCATTCCATAATTTAGCAAAGGTTATTCTCCCAGTAGACCGAGTTTGGAACTCGTCACGTACTGTGCAGAATATGTCGCGGACAGGGCTTGAATTTGTACCGATAGCTCAATATATTTATTTCAAAGGTCGTATTTTGGTTCATTCAGAGAGCTGAAATTACTGACGTGAGTATTTTACACCATTCATATGTATAATTGAATCAAATTAGCGAAGCAGTTGCTAAAAACCAGTTTTATTTGTACAATGATATTTAAAAAAATAAAATTCCCAGCTTTCACAAGACAAAGATTTTTCTCCTTGTTTCTAAAGAAAAGATATTAGCACTTTAAAGTAAATTCGAGGCTTCAGCGACAATAATATCCTGTAATAAGAATATAATTTTAGTTTAAACAAAAACAGTATAGCTTTTGAATTTTTTTCGTCAAGTTATTCGAGTTCTGATCTTTCTAAAATTATTCAAAAATAAATAAATTTATTAAAGGGGACATTATGTTACATCTTGATTGGTTAGACGGTTATCAATTAAACGTAGTTTTACGCGATCCAGGTCAGTCATTCTTTGAAAGTCTTTTGGTGCGTAAATATGACGTAATATTATATATTACGTAATATCCTAGAGTAAAGCTGATGTTCATGCCACGTTTACGGATACCTTTGTTATTCAATATATTAATAAATATCTGTAAACTTTAAATTGCGCTAACGAGAGAATCTATTTAATTAAAATGCCTTTAACATACAAAATGACACAAGGTTATAGCTGTCGATAAAAGCCCATTTGAATCACGACATATCTACATGTGCAACATATTATAAGAATTCATTTAATCACACCGAATAATATGTTAAAAATTCAAGGCAATGCCGATTAAATCGCTTCTTTATCTGCCAACATATATACCACATTCCTGACATTGCGTTAATGCTTCTGCTACAAAAATTCCATTTTCATAAGTCTAAATCAAGAAAACAATTTCAAGAGTATTTCAAGCGTACTCATTTTTTAAGAAACACGAGGTAACATAAAATTGTTAATACATTCAATAGCTGTCAACAAAGTAATTTGGAATGTTGGTACAGCTTACAATCGAAGTAAAGCGACAAAATAGCGACCCCATTACCTGGATCACAGTTTCGTCTTTAGGAGTCAATGTTTTAGTTACCGCCAGAACTGCTAAGAGGATTCGAACATCAGACATTTAGCTTATAATGGCCAAAACTCAGTCATTAACATTTTAATATGCACACTAATGATAAAATGTTAAACATGCAGTAACTTCAGTTTATTTTAAGTATGTTTGCGGCCTACAAATAAACTCTGATCCCATTGTTTGTCGCTTTGAACAATAGATAAAACTGATAATCGGTTACACGTAAGAACTTGTTTCAAAATTCCGTGACAACCAACAATACACAACGATAAGTTGGCTAACAAGAATCGAAACCCAATGTACAAATAATAAATTTTAAATCATAAATGTTGCTTTAATCCTAAGAAATCCTAAATATATTCCACTCGACTGGAGTGTTGGCTGCACAATGCCTCCAGTTCCATTTAATGATTTATCGTAGCTTTCTCCAAACTCATATAAGTGCTTGAATTGAGCCATCATTGCCTGTGATTTTGGCGATAGAAATTTTGCATTTTAATACAATTGTCTGATATTAAATAAGCAAAAAGCCATTTGTCAGATAGTTACACAGAATAGCAAAACTACCGCCAGTTAAACGTAATAGCGTGTTTGACCATCACTGGTCAAGAGCACTGGATGAAAGCGGACAGAACATCGAGAATCAACTCGAGATGCATGTAAAATATATTAGAAATCAGAATCACCACTTCCACTCTAAATTTAATTTTGTCCCATTTGAACACAAAGCAGTGCCTTATTTAATACGATACTCCAACTAATAAATTCCATCTGAAATTGTAAGAAGGAAACTATACCAACTAGGTAAAATAAATCGGTGAACAGTAACAAAGGAAATTGTGCAAATACACACTTATTTATGAAGTAACCTAAAAGGTTTTAAGCATATTTAAGGCAATTCATAGTTAATACGTTTTCTTCGTCCTTATCTGGCAACTATTCTGTAGAAGTAAATCAGCTAGTTGGATTTAACTGCAATGCTCTCTCTCTCTCTCTCTCTCTCTCTATATATATATATATATATATATATATATATATATATATATATATATATATATATATATATATATATACGATGCTAAGTGTCAATTGATCTGCATGACTAATGCGATTCGTTATATCTTCCTTCTAGGAGAAATGACTTGAGAATCACAAAAAAGTGTTTAGCTAACCATCTCAATATGTTAACATTAAAAACAAAACATTGTAATTGAGCGGTTCTCATTTCATCAAATCCTAGTGTTTGGACTGCTTAATCCACTGGTATATTCGCAAAATTGCACAGGATAGTAAATGCAATAAATCAACTAGACCCTTTAATTTAGTAATAATTGAACAACTCCACTACATTGATCATGACTAGTAGCTGGAATCACACATAGAGGCATTAGTTACTTAGGTAGTAATCAAATTTCTGAATACTATTGATGTACTGGAGCAGCTAGACATATCTGAATGTCTGACTAAATTATCGTTATAGTAATGTAAACACAATGCCGACGGAATGTCTGGTGAATCACTTTCGCGTGTATATTTTATGTGCTTTTATTTGAATAATCAATAAGTCACAACTGAGTTAGAACTTATTAGTCATGATTTTCTGATTGAACTTTAAAATAAAATGTGTTTTGTTTTTACGCGCTTTAATTTTAGTAATTCCTGAATTAATTAGATTGCTCAGATAGCGTGGGAGTAAAATTGTCTTTTAAAACTTTAATTGTTCTCATGTGAACTTTCAACTATATGTACATATTTTGTGTACCTTGTTTTTATCCACGAGTTAGGTCACTTAAGTGGCCATAATGGCGTAGAACTGCTTAGCTGTCCACTGTTGAATTCTGTTGTTGATAGGTATATATTTGTGTACTTGTATATGAACCATTGACGATATTATTTATAAATTTGCCACAGAACTAAAGTGACAGGTAAGTATTCCTTTTCTGTAAATGAAGTTCAAAAGTTGATTGAAATCATTTTTATTACTATCCGCTCAATAAATGATTTTTTAATAGTGTTCCTTTTGTCAATTGAGAATAACAGGTGGCAAGAGATATATCGTGATGCTATACTAGCCAACGACATTTTGCAGCATTGCCTGTAAAACCCGTAATACAGCCAATCTTGATTTTCAGGACTTCTTACACTCTGATCGCGATTGAAATTAGTTATCACTTTTCGCGTTAATCATGACACCATTCAATTAAATATATAACAGTTGGATACGTTTGTTACGGAGATCTAATATATATGCAATTATGTATTAGATGTTGCGCACTTAGTAACATATTGCTGAAGCAGCAAGTGTTCAAAAGAAGTTAAATTCGCAAATTTGCTAAAAAATTTAGCATATCTTGAAATCCATTTTGCTGGTACCACGTATTGTCTCAAAATTCAAAGGTTTGGTATACTTTAAGACTCAGTATATATTATAGATAGAGAGTTAACTTTAAACTCGTGTAGTTGCAGACTTTTTATGCAGTAAAATCCACTACTGCAAGTATACATATTCGTATAGGAAATGACACCATCTGATTGTCTCACAGTCCGAACTCAAATATATAGCGGGTATAGAGCGTAATGCTGACTCCTACAATAACATGAAATGAATGTGCACATGGGATTATACCTTGCGCTGAAATATCATGTTATTTGGCGTTACTCAGTAAACTGCATAATGGTAAAATGGATTTAAACGTTGGCGCATATTTTTCAAACGCATGGTGGATTCTTCCTCAATTGCACAAAATATGTATTCATAAGCAAACTCGAAAAATGTAAGAGATATGATTTTTTGTAAATTTTTATTCATGTGCTCATTAGATGGTATCAGTTTCAACACTAATGTCTACTCACTCACGCCACTGTTTGTTCAATAACAAATCATTTTTGTTTTTATCTTCTAACAACTGGATTGCCATATTATATACACTAAATAATGTAAAATAATTAAAGTAACTATATCCATTATCAAACAGAAATATATTCTGTAAATAAATGTAATGTTCTGGAGCGATTACTCAAAATTTGCCGACATTCAATAAGCAACAATCACTTACTTTTACGATGTGCACTTCTGAATGCCAAAGTAGTCTCAGTTCCACCACTAAACTTATCTAACTATAGGTATATTAATGATCATAAATACTGGCTTGGTGCTTACATCAATTCTTCCAACATTATTTAATGATATATGCACTGTTTAAAAAAATACCACTTTTTAGCCATCTGCTTTGCAAGCAATTAATTTCTGTTTGAAATTTAAAAAAATCATGATTGCGCAAACAACGGCTTTCAATTTATTGAATTTGAAGCAGCAGCTACGTTCTCCTGTAATATTAAATCAACGTTGCGAGCTTGATATAAATACCAATCCCATTACGCATACATTCGTCAGTGTAAGTTTATAATTGTATAATGTAGAAAAAATTTCATCCAGTAGATAAGTTTCGCCTTTATTTGGAGCTTTTCAAGTTTTGTCCAGAAATTTCCGCGGATATTACTCGAACCTGAGCACGCCTACTACGGAGTCTGCAAATCTAACCACTGAGCCACGCTGCCAAACGCAAAATATAATTTCCATTGATATACTAACTAATGCTTTGTGGTTAGCCTTTCCGTCATTCGGAGTCTATATGAAATATATTAGAATATAAATTTCCACCTTGCCACGAAAAATCTGTCATTATGGAACAGACATCACGATTCCAGCAGAAGTGGTATTGAATTAAATATCTAAATATTTAATGGGTTATGATTGGTCTACTGGATAAATTGTCTGTTCTATAATATACAATGCTTAGCTTATACTGATATATGTATATAAAATGGGATTGGTGTTTATATCAAGATCGCAACATTGATTTAAATAATTTTTATTACTTTCCGCACAATCATTAATCGCTGAAACTTATAAAAGTTGTTCCATGGTTGTATTCTAGCACAAGTTAGACTAATTAAATAAGTAATAACAAGCAAGACTAAAAAGCCTTTTTGAAACTTACGGCTTTACGAATTACGAGATAGATTAAACATATTGGGTCCCAATATATCGTTAGTTAATAATTATAAACTTCGCGTTGGAAAATAATAGAATAACCGAGGTAGCCAGCTTCAATAATTCTTTATCATAAAAAAACTTTTATTATAATCCATTGTTACCAAATTTTTAAAGTGATAATCACATATTCACATATTCAATTAAGCTAAGTAACTTCGATATTATTTGAGACAAATAGTTGTCTAAGTTTAAATAAATACAACTTAATTTTTTCATTCTGTTACGATTTTGTTGCTGAAAACTGATTATATTATTCCTGTTGTCAGTATAGGCTAAACATTTCATAAGGTAGACAATGCAATTCATTTACTATATCAGCTTAACACATGTCGGACACTCAACAGAAGTAGCCAGAATAGCCACAGCAAGGATCTGAACCCACGATCATTTGCTTTGCGCGGCTTCGGTGCCATATTGGGTGACTTGCGTAACTGAAAAAACGATCTAGCGACAAAATCTCGGCATCTACAAGTCTGGCTACTAATGATGAAGGTCCAACAAGCACAAACGCTGTATAGTAGATAAACTACGTTTGCTAACTCAGAAAATGTTAAGTTTATATTTCGATATTTTGATTATATATATATATATATATATATATATACATATATATATATATATATAAGCTAAACATTGTATAATTACAGGTCATGGGTGGCTAGTTCGAATTTCTGGTCCTACAAGATTTCATATATGTTGCACTTGAAGAACACACCAACAAAATATAAATTTGTATATGACTTAAAATTGCGTGTAGTGAGCGACACAGAGGCGCAGTGGACAGAGTCCTAGACTCTAAAGAAATGTGCCCCAGTTCAAGCTCGTCCGCGGCAAATTCTGGGCAAAACTTGAGTAATTCCCGGTAGGAACAAAACCGGACTACTGGATAAATTGCCTTTGCTACTCGGTGTAATATTTAGTTTATACAGCCAATATATATAAATATATATATATTGTTTTTGTGTGTAATCTGAGACTACGCGACAACCACCGTTAGTATGTTAATAGACTTTTTCCCCTTGAGAGGTATAACAAAATCACCAAAACGGCTTCATGATATTTCCTAGAATTTTTGGTTAGTGTGCGATAAATCTTTTATCGGAAAAGATTCTATTAACAACGAAACAAAACCGCTTGCTGCACATATAGTTAAGAAAATAAGTTTTCGTCAGTTTTTTGTAATGCAGACACGAAGAAAAGTTAATAAAAATGAATCAAATACAAATAGCACTCCAGAACATAAAACTCTTAAAATTTGTTTGTTAAAATTAAACAGTGCATTGAAAATGTGCAGGTAAAAAAGACTGCTTGGGTCAGCCAGATTTAAGTTGTAAAACTAAAAAGGTCCCTGAGACTAAATGTTTCTACGAATATTGTCTACAACTTCGCAGATATTTAAAGACTTTCACACCTTTAGTGCATACTCGAGATATAACCTTCTTCTGTTGATAAAAGCAATAAATAGCCTTTGTTAGAGTTATGCTAGCACTTGTTCATCATCAGCGGAGGAAATCGCTCTAGTTCACATTGTATTCAAATCGAAACTATAAAGAGCTATGTTTTATTGCATATAATGAAGGCAAAATTGCGCAGTGTGTCCGTAAAAGCCTATAGTGCGTATATCAGCTTATGAATTTCAAACTTTTTAGGGTAAAAAGATTATTGTGCAATTGTAATTATTCGTGAATTTCAGGTGATCTGATCTGCAGCACCTACTGAAGCGAAGCTTTTGTGGCAGTGAAAATCAATACATGAACACATAGTTTAGCATTTAAATTTAAGATAAATAATAAAAATTTAAGTCTCACAAACGTATGTTTTAAACGTACCAAAATAAGTTGTTCACGGAAGAGATTATTGGACAATAAACTGCGAAGATAAGCTTCTAATTTTTGCTTCACATAAAATGAAAAGAAATTTCAGTTACCTGTCTGTCTATCGTATCACGCAACGGAAAAGGACTCAACTTCTTCTTACTTCTGGTTCTCTGGTTGTGGTCCTGTTGAATGTGCAATTTCCTGTTGCATATGACAAGGCTAAATAACTTACTCTTTTAGCTTCATACGGGTTTTTAACAAAAGGATACTCTTATGCAAATGAAGAAATTCGTGGTAACGTCTTGTAACTGTCCACTCAAAAGATGAATGCTTTAGCTTAATCTCGTATCTGAAAGATGAGTTAAATGGAACAAAGCAAACCGGCGAGCATCCAAAAATGATATAACATTTTGAGTGTTTTCAACATGAACCTCAATCGGAACATATGGGACGAATATGTGTGAGGCATCAAAGTAGAGTCTTTCTTCTTTATTCTTCTTGGTAATATTTCCTATATGAATAAAAAATAAAAGATACATTCCTCATACAAATTAGTCAAATAATGTATGCAGATTCAGAATACATACTTATTTTTTATTTGATATAATCTGATGCAAAATATGGCTAAATTTTAAATTTATATATAATTTTTTTGCAATGCTACGTTGCAGCTCTCGTTTCTAGTAGTCTCATAAATATCATATTTTATTGGATTTTCGGCTGCATAATTTCTAGTCCGTCATGAGCATAACTAACGGAAGTTTTACCACACATTTCGAGACTGATTGTACACGTACAACATTTTTAATCAGAAACGTAATTAAACACAATGTTTAAATTATTTACAATGCTTGAATTAACATAATAAGCATATTTATTTACTAAATCACTTAATTTGCCCATTCTTCCAAATCTTGTAGAATGCGAACAGGAAATCATGAGTGAATTTGCAAATAACAGTAATTTATTAGAAGGTATTAAGAATGAAATATCTGAATCAGTTAACCAATTATCAAAGGAACGTAGATTAAGTAATAATTGATTTCGCAGATTGTGGTAGCGGTAGCTTAAGTGCAGATATTACATTTCATATAACCAGTTGCAAAACATGACAAAACTGTCAATCGCAAATGAAGGTTAACAAAAATAATAATTGGTATTATTGATATAACATTAAATTTACGTGGTAAAAATTGTTCAATGACTAACATTTATTTAGAATTTTCCAACGTAGAAGGAATAATCTGGGGTGCCTAATGAAAAAGTACGAACAGATATTTTTTCATGAAATCTATGTAAATGAGATCAGAAATGCAAGAAAATTTTGTACATTTTCCGACTAACACATGAAAACGCAAAAGCAAAGGGAAAAGAATAAGCAGAGTAAATAAATGATTTTGATAAACCACTTGCTAAAATTTAGAATATTAAAATTGGATAGCAGTTTAGAAATGCCAAAGACAAAGCATATAAAGAATACAAAAATTAAAAGGTAACATAGAGGTTCCTTGTTGTAAATTAAATTTAAATGTATTCAGCTCCAAAAGAATACTTTTTCGATGTGTTTGATGACGGAATTGTCATTCAAATAAAGTTTCCCTATGTGTTTTCATGGTTCAAAGCGTTTCAAGGTTATGTTTTGTCTTTCTAATGTAAATAAAGGACAAAATTACGGAAAGATTAAGTTAGGTCACTTATTTACATTATACGGTAGTATTAAAAGCTTACATTCAAAAGAGATGACGAGAGTTGTGCACGTAATAACGTGAAGGAAATAATACATTCATGCAAACAGGCATACGAAGACATGCTCACAAGTACATTTCACCGCTCTGTGTCTAATTCATGTAAATATTGTTTTTTTATGTTTAGATTAGAGGATGTTAGAGCCAGCAGTTTCGACCGTGTGTAATTCTTTGACTTTTATTGTATGACATATATAATCTATTGGCTTTCCTAAGTAAGCAATAACCACATTCTCATTAGCAGAATAAATAAGGAAACGTGCGTAACACAGAGAGGCGAATTGTGTCGGAATTTGTATTTTTTGGCTTATTTCATCCAACGTGTGTTTCTCACAATCTATTTAGCAAAAACATTTTGCAAAATTAAATTACATGCATGTAAAACACATAAGGATCGTCATAAAACATATACAAATTATATGAATGTTATTTCGTGAATTTCAGCCAACGCCTTAACGTAAATATTAAGAAACATCCTAAATAGATTAACAACATTCATATCAATGTGTTTACAGGCAGTAGTGGAGTTAACGTTGTAAAAAGTCGTCGACAATGCGACTTCAAAGTCGACTCACCGTATATAATGCATACCGAGTCTGTAAAGTGTACCAACACTATGGTAGCTGAATCGGTACATAATACCAGCATTATGGTTGCCGAGGCGGTACATGGTTTAAACACAATGGATTTGAAGACATGCTACATTTCACTTAAATTGATAATTACAATTATGTCTGAACACCTGTTACTCCATAAACTCTGGCATTGTTCTATAAAGTAATATATGTTCAGAAGTTGTTCAAATATTCCACTTTTGGCGAAATTTGACATATCATACAATCCATTATTTTGGTATCATGTGTCGAATCGGCAACCATAGTGTTGGTAATTTTAACAGGCTTGGGATGCATTCTATATAGTGATGTGACTTGTAAGTCTCATTATCAAAGACGTTTTATTAAGTTAACTCAACTAATACTTCTATACACATTAGTATGAGAAATTTAACCATCTAATTGCCCAACATTCCCTGACCAAATATATGGTGGGTATAAGGGTAGTACGGGCACCTACTGATGAATAGATAGTAAACACTAAACGAATGTGCACAGGAAATTATACTGAATTTTGTTTATCCATTTGCTTCTAATTGAACTAATTTGTTAATAGGTGCGCAACACCTAATACAGAATTGCATATATATTATTCCTCTGCAACAAACAGTATATGACTCGGGGAAATACATAAATGAACCTGCATAATTACAATATTAGCCACTTTTAGGATAAATGTAAAATCAGACACAAGTATTAACAGAAAAACATAAAACCACACAAAAATATATGCATATAAAATGTAGTATTCATAGATGGGCTTGAAAATCCATTAGACTGTAGTGTCATTTTTAAAACTTGTTGATATACCCGGTTAGACCAAAGATAATCTTTCTTTTACAATATGTACTGCAAACATTCAATTAAAAATCGTTTTTTTATGAATTCTGTCGCGATATTATAAAGCAAAACTCACTTCACAAACGGAAATGCGGACTACTTTATAATGAATGATAGATGCTGGAAGTTAAAGCTTGGTTGCGCAAGAATTGCCTCGCGTTATTTACATAATATAGTTGAAATAAACTAAAATTTGCGTTATGTTTGCGAGTTCCATGGCTTAACATACGTTACAATATGCCAATCAAACTTGGTGTGCAATGATAATTATTCCACGAAAGATTAATGTTACGGGTTGGTAGCTGATTTTAATCCTATACAATAATTTTACTGGTCACTACCAAACATTTTCACGAATGCATGCATTCAGTTGGCATAGGCACTATGAGTAAGGTGAATAAATAATTTTTCAATTAAAAGTTATACGATGGACCGAAAACAAAAAAATATTTAAATACAGTCCATAAAAGTTGATTTAATGAAGTTTTATGCTTGAACTCTCGGTTGTTAAAAAATAAAACTCTTCAATAATTATCAGTTCCGACTTTCGTGGAATTGTAAACTCTGCCGATAATACTTTAAGATAAAATAACTATCTTGATGGTGAAACGAATAACTGTAAAGTGAACGGTTGACAGACCAAGTTAAATGTGAACACCATAAAGTCATCGAGTCAGCGATCTTTCGGTTTGCATAGAATCAAATTGGAATGATTCTGATTCACGAACAAATGAGCTCATGAAATCATAAAGATTAATCAGAAACATCAGCAGAAACCAAGTCAAAGGAGTTAATCTCCCGTTAGCATAAAGACAACAGGATTCTATTTATCCCGCTCAATTACTAGTTAATTTAAATGTTACCTGCTATTTGAAATCATAATAGTAAGAAATGATAACCAATTTTCTCAACCAATCACGACTTTCTATTCAATAGAAGGAAATGCAGAACAATATTTTTAATAAAATAATATGAAGTAAATAATCATCAAAACGAATTTATGTTAAGAATTAAAAGTAAATCAGTCTTGCTTTAGTATGACATTTATGTGCAGACTAGAACTAAATTTCTACTTCGAACACTAAGGTTTTGTGAATTTAACTTGGTAGTTCATTTAAATTGCTTCATAAACAAAAATATGTCATATATTTCATTTTTATAAACGCAGTGTATAAATGTGACATTTTTAAAAGAATGTTATGACGTGGTGAAACGAGATAATTGACCACACCGTACGATAGCCCTTATGAATCCATAAAAAGATAATGACATTATTATTCTTAAAAACGTCTACAGGAAGCATACAGTATTAACGAAATATAAATCTATAAGATTGGCAAGTATTTAGGAGGATTACCATTATTAAAGGCCGCAAAAGTATCACAATTGAATTGCGACATATTTATTAAAACAGTGTAATGAATTAATCGTATTCACTTACTGATATAATTACGAATCTATAAAGCCAACATAAATTAATTAATAGGTTAGCAAACCCTTGATTAATAAGCTTATTGTGGAACATCCATCTCGTTTTAGTTTACTCTGACAACTATGAAGCACTTAACTGCTTTGCTAAAACCAGATCAAGGACGGGAAAACGTCAAAAGAAATAAGTGTAAAACCAAAAATCTCAAACATGGTGAAACAATTCTTTAAATCAAGTTTGCGAGCTTGAATTAAACACCAATCCTATTGTATTTAACCAGTCGTCGAACAACATAAAAAACTACCGCCAGTCGCAAGCACTGACGCGTTTCAACCTTCCATTACAATCTCATACACATTCGTTTCGTGCTTACTGGCGACTCATCAGTAGGAGCCGGAATTACGCCCTTTAACCACTATATATTTTGGTTAAGAATGTGGGATAATAGGACGGTACAATCTCCTAGACGAATGTGTAAATCTGCAATAGTGAAGCTAACATCATATAGTTTACGACAATGCGACCTCAACGCTAAATCACACTACATAATATATATACAGAGTCTGTAAAGAATACTAACACTATGGCTATTGTGTTAGTAATCGATACCAATATTATTGCACTATGGTTTTCGAATCAGAACATGGTACCAACATGATGGACATCAATTTATGCTATAGTTCACCGAAATTGAGAATTACAACAATTTCTGAACACTTGTTACTCCAGTAAATCCATACACTCTGGTCTTGATCGATATCAGTTATCACATTTCGCGGTAAGCATGACATCATTCAATTCAATATATTACAGTTAAATACTGTTTGTTGGGAAGAACTAATATATATGTAAGTATGTATTAGGTTTTGCGAACCTAGTAACAAATTAGTTCAGTTGTGACCAGAAGGATAAACCAAAGGCAGCATCAACGGAATGTATAATCTCATTCACATTCGTTTCGTGCTTACTGGCGACTCATCAGTAGGAGCCGGTAATACGCCCTTTAACAGCTATATACTTGGGTGAAGAATGTGGGATAATAGGACGGTGCATTCCCATTCTTGACCAAACTCTCAACTGGTCGTCGGCTGTAATATTACTGGCCACCGTTCATCCTGCCTGCAACTGAGCCACTAAAGTTCGCAACACTATACACGTTCTCCACAATTCGCTGAAACTGTTCTAATCATCAGAGTACG